>JAVJAQ010002627.1:0-53258 GCA_032362365.1 Zygogramma bicolorata | reverse complement strand
CCCCAAATAGCACACGACGTCCTGAAGACGAACCATTTATGTCCCAGTTACGTCGATACGTCCCGGGACGTATAGGAGACATTCGAAGAACGTACATTACCGGATGTACCATGTATGTACTGGTTAGACGTCCCATGTAGGTACATACTTGGTCCCGTTCCAATCGGAATGTAATAAAAACGTACATGCTTGGAAGTACTATGTACGTACTTTATTGAGTGTCCCTGATACGTTTACATTAACTCCTCTTCAGGTACGTACTTTTCGGAATGAATTAGGGACATACCAATGACGTGTTTCTTTGTGAATCCCATGTACGTACTGCTCAGACGTATCATTTACGTACATGTTTGGAAGAACTATGTTCGTACTATTTGGACCTTCCAGGTGCGTACATATTGAGTCCCTTTCAGATACGTATCTTTCGAAACGTTTGCGGGACATAGTAATGACGTACATTTTTGGAAATCGTATGTACATACTATCTGGACGTCTCGTTGACGTACTTTTTTGTACATACTGTTTGGACCTCCCAAGTACGTACGGATTGGGTTCCTTTCATTTTCTACATTTCTGTTAGTATGTACATACTGTTTGGACCTCCCGAGTACGTACGTATTGGGTCCCTTTCGGTTCCAGGGGTATTGGGATTTTGAGAGTGATCACTTAATGTATTCAAACATATATCAATATTGGTAATGCAATATTCATAATGAATTATTTCTAAAAAAATTTGGAAAAATTGAAACATCGACATGTGGTGAATTTAAATACCAGAAAATTACATACAGAATTTTTTGCACAGCAAGTTTGATATTCCAAAACCGCCATCACATGAGACAGTCTTTTTTCGAATATATTTTCATTGTTACTGAACTTTCTAAAATTTTAATATTATCTCGAACAAAACTAACTTGAAGTCATCACATCTATAGCACCCAACTCCTTCTTAAAAACAAGTATCTCCGTGCCGTAGAGCGTAACAGTGGTCGACAATAATATCTCCATAGAAAAGGTCGAGAGTTCAAGCCCCGCAGCAGCCAGGTCTTTTTCCAAGTAAGTATTCGGATAGATGGTTAGTACACTGGAATGAGTAAAATTTCCAACTTGACTAGTTGGTAAAAAAGAAATGAATAATCCCGAATATGAAAACTTAGATTCATTAAGTGATATAAAATGATATATCATTACGTTGTTTTCGAATATTGATCTAATATCGCCGAATGTTCACATTTTTTTTGTGGCCACTATTGATATCATCTACAATATAAGGTTAATATTCCCGTAATATTGAACCAATATTGGTCAAATATGTTTGTTCTACTTGGGATAGCGCATACAGAATGGAAAATGTACGTTTTCGGAATGTCCCAAACAGTTCCCCTTTCTGTACATTTCAGGTCCTGTGTGGACTAGAAAAGTACGTACCTGGGATTACCGACTATGCGGAAACGGTAAGTCGCAGGGAGGTCTTATGTACGTCTGTCGGAGACAAAAGTACGTCCTAAATACGTACAATACATCCTCACCGTACATATGCAGTACGTCCACTGGACGTACTTGTGCTATTTGGGTCTAACTTGCAAGGAGTAGAGTGAATATTTGATTCGGAGTCACCTTTGTAACTGGGTGTTACTTCATGTTTTTTGGGTCGTTATGATTATACATTTTTTCATTAAGTCCAAAACTGCCTTTTTTTCCTTCGAGTTATCAACAACTCAATTGCAGGGTCGAAAACTTGTTTGTTTTCTATAGATATTTTTACCGTATGTGCTCCTCTGAATTATCGTCAATCGTTCCACCTTTGACAAGGATGACCCGACGAGTCACCCCTCTGTTGTGAGCTTGGAGACCCGTCAAAGCCCTCTTCCTTCAATAGAACAGCTGAACTTTGGAAGTGCTTGCAGAAAAAGTTTTTTCCTGAAGCTTAGGCCCTTTGGTTCACGCGATTTTCTCTGAATATTACAGAGCTTCCCTTCCGTGTGAATCTGTAAGTCAAGAAATACGATACATAAGTGCATTACTACGATAGAGTAAACGTGACGATTCGTCAGTTACTTTTGGTATTCTTCGTGAATTTTGATTTTGAATAGCAAATACGATTTCGTGAAAATCGGTAAAACGCCCCAGAGTGCTTGGGCACCCAGAATAATGAGACGACCATTGACCGCATAAGGCTCTGCCTTCTGAGCGCACTCGTTTACCAAAGGGAAGCCGTTCTTGGTGTTCCGCCAGTGTAAACACTACCACATTCACACGAAATACTATTGATACAATTGTTTGAATTCTGTTCTGTGTTCGGCTCCCCCGTGTAATTTATTTTGAATATTAATTCTAAATTGAATCTACTACCTATACGTATAGTTCGTTCTGCTGAACCATGAATAATAATAATAAAATTTACTCACTTCAAAGAAGTTTCGCTTCGGCTCCTCTGTGCGTGGGATAAGTTTTGTATGAATATAATACTAAAGATTATTACAATACAATACTGAACATTGAGTAAAAATACTGGTGGAATTACAAATGGTAGAATATTGGTAGAGATAAGAATTTTGAATACGGATTTCCTGGAATACATTTGACTTATACACTCAAATTAAAGGTGAAAATTTGAAGAATCTACAGGAGGCAAAACTTGTGGGTAGTCTTCATCTGATTTATGATTGCAGTGGTACTACAGTTCACAGAACGAATGTTCTCGAGTTTAATTTTTATTATCAAAGTAGAAAACATCAATTGAATATCAGTGGCAAACATTTCTCCTTCACATATTCATTTAAGTATGTATCAGTTTGTGTAAATCTGTACAAGATTTTGAAAGAATTCATTTGCTCAGAAATTTTTTGAATAAACTGTTCGTATTGATTTTTTTTATTTCAGCAGGAATCAGATTATAAAGTTAAGGTCCTAGATAAGTATAATATTTTTGCATTAAACATTTTTCAGCTCTTGACACATAAACTTGACTTTCTTTAAATCTACTTCTATATTAATGGTCGATGGTAACTAGTTCATGTCTATTATCATGTTGTCTCACGAGTATGTTTTCACAGAATAATTGACGAATGTCCATTATACGTGTTTCATTAAAAAGTGTGTCAGTTCCATATCTCCAGGGTTTTTTGTATACTATTTTCAGCAATCGTCTTTGTACTTTTTCTAGATTGGGTGAGTGCGCGTTTTGTGCTCCACCCCAGGCTATGATTCCATAATTTATACGGGTTTCTATAAGGGAATGGTAAAGTGTTTCAATTTGTTGGATTCCAAGGACTTGAGAGAGTTGTTTGAATTTGAAAAGTAAACTCCGAAGTTTTTTTTTACAAAGTTGATGTGTCGGTCCCATCGGAGGTGACTGTCTATGAACATTACCAAGTATTTTATGGTGTCTTTACAAGAAATCCCGACTGATACGTCTTGGATAGTGATATTTAGCTCTTGGAAGGATGGTGAGTTTGTAGCATATGATGTGAAGGGTATGAAATGAGTTTTAGTATAGTTAACTGTCTTGTTACTTGAAACTTGTTATTCTTCCAGTCTGTGATAACTGATATAGGTCGTTGATGTAAATGTTAAATAACAATGGACCTAGTACAGTGCCTTGGGGGACACCACATTCGACTGTTCTCATTGTGCTATGTTTGTCACCAACATTCACAAGTTGTTTTTTTCCTCGCAGGTAACTGTTCATCAGGTCTCTTACCACTCCTCTGAAACCAAAACACTCAAGCGTTTGGTCAAGCTGTCAGTGACCCACCGTATCGAAGGCTTTCGCCAAATCTACGAAGACGCAGATTGCTGTTTTTTTCTGTTGTTACTCTGGCAATTGCGTCCTGTGTAGATTCCCCCTTCCTGAAACCGTATTGCCTCTCTGATAATAGTTTATATTTTTCAGATATTTTTTTATTCTTATTCTGATCAACTTTTTAAATTATTTTTGAAACGTTGGAGATGAGAGAAATTGGTCTATAGTTGGTGACACTCATCCTATCCCCGCTTTTATGAAGCGGTTTTATCACGACTTTTTTAAATATCTCTAGTACTTCTCCGTTTGACAAACATAAATAAATTATCCATTTAAGTGGACGTGATATTTCTGTTGCTATTCCTTCAATAGTTTCGACACGGACTCCGTCGATACCAGGCGCTTTTTTGTTTTATAGGCCATGAATGATTTCAAGAATTTTCTTTTCATTTGTTTGTTCGGAATATATAGAATTTCTCGTATGGGTCTTGACAGTTGGATTTGCGTTTTTATTGGTTTTGATCTGACTGGCAAGTTTAGTTCCCACACTAGTGAAGTTTTCACAAAATTTGTTTACTATTAATAATTTGTTGCTTGTTATGTTTCCATCATCTAGTTTTATTTCATCAATTTCGTCTTTTTTGATGCTGTTATCAGTGATTTGTTTTACAGCTTTTCATAGATTCGAGGTGTCGCTATTCTGATTGATTATGTTCTGATAATTTTGTTTTGGACAATTTCATTCGTTCATTCAATTCATTTTGATACTTTTTATAATTCATTATATTTTGTTCATTCGGATTCATTTTCATTTCTATATATAGGTCACGTTTTTTATTTGTAGATTTTATAATTACATTTGTTATTCAAGATTTCTTTTTAACAACAACATATTTTTAATTCAACGGTACATTCTATGAACAAAAAGATGGAGTAGCAATGAGAATCCCACTAAGTCCTGTGATAGCCAATTTTTTCATGGATAAATTTGAGGAAACAGCACTGGGAACTGCCACAAAACGAACCAAATGCTGGTTAAGGTATGTGGATGACACTTTCGTGATCTGGAATCACGGTGAGGAGGAATTAATGAAATTCCTTAGTCACCTGAACAATGTCAACTCAAAAATCCAATTCACCATGGAAATGGAACAAAACGGGCACATCGCTTTCCTGGATGTATTGGTTAATAGAAAAATGAACGGGAAGCTAGGTCACAAAGTTTATCGGAAAGCAACGCACACAGACAGATATCTACATAAGGATTCAAACCACCATACGCGACAGCAACAAGGAATCATCAAAACTCTAGATAGGGCGAAACGGATCTGCGAACCTGAATCACTGGATGAAGAGCTCAACCACCTTAGACACGCTTTGCGAGCTAATGGTTACCAGAACGGAGAGACAAAGCAATACGACCCAAGCCAACCACAAATTCACACCCACAAACGAGGACTGTAACTCCACTCTCAGGAACCGCTTTTTTGCCCTATCTAAGAGGTACCACGGATCGCATTGGGAAAATATCGAAAAAGCACAATATAAAGACAATATACAGACCAATGAAGAAAATAGAGGAACAACTGAGGTCAGCTAAAGATCCAAGAGATCCGTGATCCAATGCTGGGGTATACATAATTCAATGCTCGTGTGGAAAAGTATATATAGGGACAACCGAACGCAGTTTTAAGACTCGAATCAGTGAGCATAGTAGAAATTGTCGGTTGGGACAAACTGACAAATCAGCTGTAGCTGAGCACGCCCTTCTGAACGACCACAACATACAATTCGACAAAACTTCAATTCTGTCAATGACGACTCATTACTCCACTCGCTTATACCGGGAAGCGATTGAGATACATAAGCACAAGGATAACTTCAACAGAAAGGAGGAAGGACTAAATTTGAACAAAATTTGGTATCCAGTTCTAAGAACAGCCAAGACGAATCCAGATAGAACCAGGGAATCGGACGACCAACAGAACGCTGGCGGACCTAGAAATAATAACGAGTCAATTCCAGATTTGCAATCAGTCGTAGTAGACTCACATAGAGGAGTCCAATTAAGACCACGCCGCTGAAGATGGCTGCCGCAGATGTAACCGAAAGCTCTGGAAGTAAAAACTCACTACACGGCCCTCAAGCCCGAAAAACCAGAGATGTATTAACACCGGCCGTGAAAGCCTACATTCTTACATTTCTTTTTTTGTTCTCCTCGTTTGAGTTCTATTATTTTGGTAAATGTGTCGATGTAAGTTTTTATTTTTCTAAAAATAGTTTTGCCGCGGTATTGGTATTATTGGATGAATAAATTTCTACCCAGTTTTCATTTTTGAGTGCTTTCCTAATATTTATGATATCCAAAAAGGATTTTGTTTTTTGAACAGGTTCTTTATTAACTATAGCGAATGGTACGATTTGTGGGTAATACTTGACATCTTGTGATTTACTCTTGATGAAAATATGATCCAAACATGACTTTGTGTTGTTCTGAATACGGGTGTATCCATTTAACATTGATTCATAGCCCAGTTCCCCTAGTATATTCAGATAAAATAAATATTCATGGGAATGCTTGAAGACTGGCTTTAAATCAAATATTCAAAAAATGAACAATTTGTTCAGGCCAGCCTCAACTCACCTACACTGTAGGTTGACGGACTAACACCTATTAGAAAACAACTACTCCCCTGGCTAATACCACGGAGGGCATTGGATTACATCCAACAGGTGTTAGTGTGGGATTCTTCACAGAAGAAATTCCACATATGCTCTTGGCGATACACCACCAGAATTGATTTTCAATTATTGGGACGGGACACACTTGCAGACCGGTTTCGGGCTATTTGGCCTCTCGTCAGTGCAAGGCAGTGCCATCATCAACATAAGTCGATGACTTCCCATAAACGTTTGGACAAACAAATATTGTTATCTCAATTTTAAAATGGCACCAACATTCTGAAAACAGTTTTTCTTTTCGTACGCCACTGCAAACTAGTAAAGATATTGGTATATGTCATTTACTTCCAGATAGATCGGAATCGTATTAGGTGAGATGGGGTAGAAATGTGTTGGAAACAAGAAAGATGTGGAAAAGTGCGAAGTTTCTCGTAGCACTAATGGAGTTCTGAAGCGGGCTGCTTAGTCCCAAATGAAATAGATTCAATCAGCAATACTAGAGGTGGGGATAAGAATAACGGGGACAAGGAATATATTTCAGAATAGAAGCTGTGCCTTCATTTGTTCGTTGAAGTTTGCAAAAACTTCAGGAGTTATTCTCGCAGTTCTTCGCACAGAAGAGAGTTGCGAAGTTTAATTGTCAATAACGACGACTCACCAGAAACGATTGGATATTTGAATACATCATGTCAACAGAGATTGTGCTAAAAATTTTTCATCAAGTTTTTTGCTGAGGAAGGGTTATTTCAGAATTCCTTGCACAACTAACTAATGGCTCGCTATAAACGCCATAAGCCCCATCGTTTCGAGACAAGAAGTCTAGTTGTGGAAAAAGCTTTCAAATTTTAATTCGCAAAAAAATGTGAAATATCAATGTGGGAAGATGAATCCTTCTATTGAATTTAGTTGAGGAATCATGACAATCAACCAGGTCTGCTTTTTGAATGTTCAGCGTAATTGTTGGATTGCGTTTATACTACTACAACGGTATATTTTCGATAGTCATTCCGAAACAAAAATTTGAATATGAAACACAAAGTGGTTTATTTCTTAAATGTCGATACGCCATGGAATTCGATGACTGTACATTTTCCCAGTTCCTCGAGGAAAATCAATGTAATACATTCTGTATCATTACTGAAGTATTTTCAAAAATAGGATCTACTTCAATTCTTCGTTGGATAATACAATGACATTGAGGAAGATAATAATTATAAACAACGATTAGACTTGTTTCTACATGAGGGAGTGGAAAAACTCTTCCACAATTGCTGAGAATTATTCATATGAATGTGAAATATCTCTGGTAGGTACCTACTGATAGAAATATTTGGTGGTAATAATATGGTGAGAATGAAAATCTAATTGGGGCAACCACATTTCATCTTCAGTCATTTCCAATTTTTGATACAAATATATTTCTGCAGGAATATTGCGCAATTGGATCAGGATAAAAAATAGTGAAAATTCACTCTGTACTCTAACTTGCAAGGAGTAGAGTGAATATTTGATTCGGAGTCACCTTTGTAACTGGGTGTTACTTCATGTTTTTTGGGTCGTTATGATTATACATTTTTTCATTAAGTCCAAAACTGCCTTTTTTTCCTTCGAGTTATCAACAACTCAATTGCAGGGTCGAAAACTTGTTTGTTTTCTATAGATATTTTTACCGTATGTGCTCCTCTGAATTATCGTCAATCGTTCCACCTTTGACAAGGATGACCCGACGAGTCACCCCTCTGTTGTGAGCTTGGAGACCCGTCAAAGCCCTCTTCCTTCAATAGAACAGCTGAACTTTGGAAGTGCTTGCAGAAAAAGTTTTTTCCTGAAGCTTAGGCCCTTTGGTTCACGCGATTTTCTCTGAATATTACAGAGCTTCCCTTCCGTGTGAATCTGTAAGTCAAGAAATACGATACATAAGTGCATTACTACGATAGAGTAAACGTGACGATTCGTCAGTTACTTTTGGTATTCTTCGTGAATTTTGATTTTGAATAGCAAATACGATTTCGTGAAAATCGGTAAAACGCCCCAGAGTGCTTGGGCACCCAGAATAATGAGACGACCATTGACCGCATAAGGCTCTGCCTTCTGAGCGCACTCGTTTACCAAAGGGAAGCCGTTCTTGGTGTTCCGCCAGTGTAAACACTACCACATTCACACGAAATACTATTGATACAATTGTTTGAATTCTGTTCTGTGTTCGGCTCCCCCGTGTAATTTATTTTGAATATTAATTCTAAATTGAATCTACTACCTATACGTATAGTTCGTTCTGCTGAACCATGAATAATAATAATAAAATTTACTCACTTCAAAGAAGTTTCGCTTCGGCTCCTCTGTGCGTGGGATAAGTTTTGTATGAATATAATACTAAAGATTATTACAATACAATACTGAACATTGAGTAAAAATACTGGTGGAATTACAAATGGTAGAATATTGGTAGAGATAAGAATTTTGAATACGGATTTCCTGGAATACATTTGACTTATACACTCAAATTAAAGGTGAAAATTTGAAGAATCTACAGGAGGCAAAACTTGTGGGTAGTCTTCATCTGATTTATGATTGCAGTGGTACTACAGTTCACAGAACGAATGTTCTCGAGTTTAATTTTTATTATCAAAGTAGAAAACATCAATTGAATATCAGTGGCAAACATTTCTCCTTCACATATTCATTTAAGTATGTATCAGTTTGTGTAAATCTGTACAAGATTTTGAAAGAATTCATTTGCTCAGAAATTTTTTGAATAAACTGTTCGTATTGATTTTTTTTATTTCAGCAGGAATCAGATTATAAAGTTAAGGTCCTAGATAAGTATAATATTTTTGCATTAAACATTTTTCAGCTCTTGACACATAAACTTGACTTTCTTTAAATCTACTTCTATATTAATGGTCGATGGTAACTAGTTCATGTCTATTATCATGTTGTCTCACGAGTATGTTTTCACAGAATAATTGACGAATGTCCATTATACGTGTTTCATTAAAAAGTGTGTCAGTTCCATATCTCCAGGGTTTTTTGTATACTATTTTCAGCAATCGTCTTTGTACTTTTTCTAGATTGGGTGAGTGCGCGTTTTGTGCTCCACCCCAGGCTATGATTCCATAATTTATACGGGTTTCTATAAGGGAATGGTAAAGTGTTTCAATTTGTTGGATTCCAAGGACTTGAGAGAGTTGTTTGAATTTGAAAAGTAAACTCCGAAGTTTTTTTTTACAAAGTTGATGTGTCGGTCCCATCGGAGGTGACTGTCTATGAACATTACCAAGTATTTTATGGTGTCTTTACAAGAAATCCCGACTGATACGTCTTGGATAGTGATATTTAGCTCTTGGAAGGATGGTGAGTTTGTAGCATATGATGTGAAGGGTATGAAATGAGTTTTAGTATAGTTAACTGTCTTGTTACTTGAAACTTGTTATTCTTCCAGTCTGTGATAACTGATATAGGTCGTTGATGTAAATGTTAAATAACAATGGACCTAGTACAGTGCCTTGGGGGACACCACATTCGACTGTTCTCATTGTGCTATGTTTGTCACCAACATTCACAAGTTGTTTTTTTCCTCGCAGGTAACTGTTCATCAGGTCTCTTACCACTCCTCTGAAACCAAAACACTCAAGCGTTTGGTCAAGCTGTCAGTGACCCACCGTATCGAAGGCTTTCGCCAAATCTACGAAGACGCAGATTGCTGTTTTTTTCTGTTGTTACTCTGGCAATTGCGTCCTGTGTAGATTCCCCCTTCCTGAAACCGTATTGCCTCTCTGATAATAGTTTATATTTTTCAGATATTTTTTTATTCTTATTCTGATCAACTTTTTAAATTATTTTTGAAACGTTGGAGATGAGAGAAATTGGTCTATAGTTGGTGACACTCATCCTATCCCCGCTTTTATGAAGCGGTTTTATCACGACTTTTTTAAATATCTCTAGTACTTCTCCGTTTGACAAACATAAATAAATTATCCATTTAAGTGGACGTGATATTTCTGTTGCTATTCCTTCAATAGTTTCGACACGGACTCCGTCGATACCAGGCGCTTTTTTGTTTTATAGGCCATGAATGATTTCAAGAATTTTCTTTTCATTTGTTTGTTCGGAATATATAGAATTTCTCGTATGGGTCTTGACAGTTGGATTTGCGTTTTTATTGGTTTTGATCTGACTGGCAAGTTTAGTTCCCACACTAGTGAAGTTTTCACAAAATTTGTTTACTATTAATAATTTGTTGCTTGTTATGTTTCCATCATCTAGTTTTATTTCATCAATTTCGTCTTTTTTGATGCTGTTATCAGTGATTTGTTTTACAGCTTTTCATAGATTCGAGGTGTCGCTATTCTGATTGATTATGTTCTGATAATTTTGTTTTGGACAATTTCATTCGTTCATTCAATTCATTTTGATACTTTTTATAATTCATTATATTTTGTTCATTCGGATTCATTTTCATTTCTATATATAGGTCACGTTTTTTATTTGTAGATTTTATAATTACATTTGTTATTCAAGATTTCTTTTTAACAACAACATATTTTTAATTCAACGGTACATTCTATGAACAAAAAGATGGAGTAGCAATGAGAATCCCACTAAGTCCTGTGATAGCCAATTTTTTCATGGATAAATTTGAGGAAACAGCACTGGGAACTGCCACAAAACGAACCAAATGCTGGTTAAGGTATGTGGATGACACTTTCGTGATCTGGAATCACGGTGAGGAGGAATTAATGAAATTCCTTAGTCACCTGAACAATGTCAACTCAAAAATCCAATTCACCATGGAAATGGAACAAAACGGGCACATCGCTTTCCTGGATGTATTGGTTAATAGAAAAATGAACGGGAAGCTAGGTCACAAAGTTTATCGGAAAGCAACGCACACAGACAGATATCTACATAAGGATTCAAACCACCATACGCGACAGCAACAAGGAATCATCAAAACTCTAGATAGGGCGAAACGGATCTGCGAACCTGAATCACTGGATGAAGAGCTCAACCACCTTAGACACGCTTTGCGAGCTAATGGTTACCAGAACGGAGAGACAAAGCAATACGACCCAAGCCAACCACAAATTCACACCCACAAACGAGGACTGTAACTCCACTCTCAGGAACCGCTTTTTTGCCCTATCTAAGAGGTACCACGGATCGCATTGGGAAAATATCGAAAAAGCACAATATAAAGACAATATACAGACCAATGAAGAAAATAGAGGAACAACTGAGGTCAGCTAAAGATCCAAGAGATCCGTGATCCAATGCTGGGGTATACATAATTCAATGCTCGTGTGGAAAAGTATATATAGGGACAACCGAACGCAGTTTTAAGACTCGAATCAGTGAGCATAGTAGAAATTGTCGGTTGGGACAAACTGACAAATCAGCTGTAGCTGAGCACGCCCTTCTGAACGACCACAACATACAATTCGACAAAACTTCAATTCTGTCAATGACGACTCATTACCCCACTCGCTTATACCGGGAAGCGATTGAGATACATAAGCACAAGGATAACTTCAACAGAAAGGAGGAAGGACTAAATTTGAACAAAATTTGGTATCCAGTTCTAAGAACAGCCAAGACGAATCCAGATAGAACCAGGGAATCGGACGACCAACAGAACGCTGGCGGACCTAGAAATAATAACGAGTCAATTCCAGATTTGCAATCAGTCGTAGTAAACTCACATAGAGGAGTCCAATTAAGACCACGCCGCTGAAGATGGCTGCCGCAGATGTAACCGAAAGCTCTGGAAGTAAAAACTCACTACACGGCCCTCAAGCCCGAAAAACCAGAGATGTATTAACACCGGCCGTGAAAGCCTACATTCTTACATTTCTTTTTTTGTTCTCCTCGTTTGAGTTCTATTATTTTGGTAAATGTGTCGATGTAAGTTTTTATTTTTCTAAAAATAGTTTTGCCGCGGTATTGGTATTATTGGATGAATAAATTTCTACCCAGTTTTCATTTTTGAGTGCTTTCCTAATATTTATGATATCCAAAAAGGATTTTGTTTTTTGAACAGGTTCTTTATTAACTATAGCGAATGGTACGATTTGTGGGTAATACTTGACATCTTGTGATTTACTCTTGATGAAAATATGATCCAAACATGACTTTGTGTTGTTCTGAATACGGGTGTATCCATTTAACATTGATTCATAGCCCAGTTCCCCTAGTATATTCAGATAAAATAAATATTCATGGGAATGCTTGAAGACTGGCTTTAAATCAAATATTCAAAAAATGAACAATTTGTTCAGGCCAGCCTCAACTCACCTACACTGTAGGTTGACGGACTAACACCTATTAGAAAACAACTACTCCCCTGGCTAATACCACGGAGGGCATTGGATTACATCCAACAGGTGTTAGTGTGGGATTCTTCACAGAAGAAATTCCACATATGCTCTTGGCGATACACCACCAGAATTGATTTTCAATTATTGGGACGGGACACACTTGCAGACCGGTTTCGGGCTATTTGGCCTCTCGTCAGTGCAAGGCAGTGCCATCATCAACATAAGTCGATGACTTCCCATAATTAAAAATCATACTCGAGCAGAGTATCTTCCCTAGACCTAGGCTGATACAAACAACAAGCTAAATAGCCGTTGCTGCGCCATCTGCCCGTAGACTAGGTACTGATCAAGAGCATATCCGCATGGTCCCAATTCCTTGTACAAGGAAAATCCGAATAAAATAAATATTCATGGGAATGCTTGAAGACTGGCTTTAAATCAAATATTCAAAAAATGAACAATTTGTTCAGGCCAGCCTCAACTCACCTACACTGTAGGTTGACGGACTAACACCTATTAGAAAACAACTACTCCCCTGGCTAATACCACGAAGGGCATTGGATTACATCCAACAGGTGTTAGTGTGGGATTCTTCACAGAAGAAATTCCACATATGCTCTTGGCGATACACCACCAGAATTGATTTTCAATTATTGGGACGGGACACACTTGCAGACCGGTTTCGGGCTATTTGGCCTCTCGTCAGTGCAAGGCAGTGCCATCATCAACATAAGTCGATGACTTCCCATAATTTTTTTATTTATTTATTTTTTTATTTATTTATTTATTTATTTATTTACGGGATAAACCCCATTACAGTAAAAATAACATACTATATATATATCGACTAATACAAATTAAATAAATACACATCAACACACACAACACAGTTAAAAAATCAAAATTATGTCAGCACCAGACTCAGTGACTAAAGTAAGATTTGAAGCTATAAAAACCTCTTCTATAACAATCCTCATCCGACCCTCTATTGAAAGTTTAGATTGTACAAAGATTTTTTGAATTTGTTGTAAGATATTCCCAGAATGTCTATATTCTTGTCATTCACTAACTTTAGCGTCCTATCGATAGGTGAATGCTTGCCATAATTAGTTGAATGAAAGCGTAATTTGAACAAATAATTGTGTCTGAGATTTTTCGTTGGTACATGCAAGTTTATGGACTCGAGAAGATCCGGACAAGAAATTTGACCATTGACTAGTTTGAACAGATAGCATAAGTCAGCGTGTGCCCGTCTTGTTTGCAGTTTATTGAGATTTAGTTCTTGAAGGATAATCGAGTAATCATGGTTATACCATTGCATACCCAATTTGAAAGCACAATATCTCAGAAATTTATTCTGCACTCTCTCTATTGATAAGCAATGAATTTGATGACATGGAGACCAGATAATTGAAGCGTACTCTAGCTGTGATACAACTAAAGATGAATATACCCTTTTTAATGATTCGATCGAAAAGCCAGTGCAATTACGAAGGACCATACCTAGCACTTTTGATGATTTAACGGTAATATTATTTATATGATCCACGAATCTCATTTGTTCATCAAACATTACTCCTAAGTCTTTTATAGTTTTTGAGTATTTCAAAGGGTCGTTATTTATATGGTACGAGGTGTTAGACAGTTTATTACCTTTGAAGAATGAGATAGAGTAGCACTTGTTCGTGTTCAAAAATAACCTGTTGAGAAAGCACCAATGGTATACATTATCTAAATCTTTCTGTATGAGATATTGGTCTTCGGTTGATTTAATTTGCCTATAGATCTCCAAATCATCTGCAAACATTAGAAATTTGCAATTCTCAAAACAACTGTCAATGTCATTCACAAATATATTGAATAGTAACGGTGAACAATGTGACCCCTGAGGTACTCCCGAAGACACTACTATGTTCCTCGATATGCAGCCTCCAATTTTCACTTGTTGTGTACGTCCTGTTAAGAAGTTTCTGAACCATTTAACTAAGTGCTGGGTGAAACCAAAATTCTCCAGTTTTGCCAATAAAATATTGTGATCCACTCTGTCAAAAGCTTTGGAGAAGTCAGTGTACACTGCATCTACCTGACCCCTCTCCTCTAGCACGTCTAGTATTTCCTGCTCATAGATAAGAAGATTTGACAGGGTGGACCTATTTCTGAGAAAGCCGTGTTGATTGCCAATCAATTTTTCTCGACACTCAAAGTTCAGCTGATCCGATATTAAACTATCTAGTAATTTTGGGATGGCAGACTGATTACATACACTTCTATAATTTTCTATATTTTCTCTATCACCTGATTTGAGAATTGGAATAACAAAACTGTGTTTCCATAACAGCGGAAAATCAGCATTATCCAAAGAGTGTTTGAGAATTCGAAACAGTGCAGGAGTTAACGTGCAGACACAGTTTTTGAGAAAAATGTTCGGGATTCCATCTGGACCAGTATTCATTTTTGGGGGTAATCTTGCTATTTTCTCAAATATGATTGTACTTGAAAGGATAGGTTGAGATATTAAAGAGTTGTTGTTTTCACTTACGAGGTTATTGGTATTCCCTGAGGAGGCGTTATAAACTGTTGAAAAATAGTTTGCAAAACTTTCTACAATTTCATCTCCATTTTTCGCAATCGAGTTTTTGTAGATCATGGTGGAAGGTACGTCGTTCAACGACTTCTTACTTTTGACATACTGCCAAAAATATTTTGGGTTCATGTTAAGGGTATCATTTACACCTTGGATATAATTTTCATAACATAGCTTAGTGAGGTTTTTGCATGTAGTCCTCAATTCAGAAAAAAATTGATAATCCTGATTATTCTTGGTGTATCTGAAATTTTTGTGAGCAATCTTTTTTTGTCTGATTAAATACCTCAGATCTGCACTAAACCATTTTGGGAAGGTGGAGGTTTTGAATCTTTTGAGTGGCACAAATAAAGCTTTTGCCATATCCAAAATATGGTAAAATTCTGCCGTCGCTAAGTTGATATCAGAAGAATTCAGGGTATCATGCCAATTTATGGCACCTAAATAATTGTTGAGCCCTATATAATCTACATTTTTAAAATCATAGTAAAATTCAGTATACTCACGGTTCTGATTGAAAGTTTGTTTCAAAATTATATGGAATGAATAGCTCTCATGGTGAGTACTACTTGAAAATAGAGGGTCAGTGGGTATTGATATATCTAGGTTATGTACATTAGTGAATAATAGGTCTAAAAATACATTTCTCCCGTTTGGAATAAAATTTCTCTGATGAAAGCTCAAAAAAGCATAAGACTGAGCTAACGTTAACGCGTGAGACCCTTGGGGGCAGTCTACTAACACACCATTGTCATCGTTGTTCCAAGCTGCGTCGGGCACATTGAAGTCGCCAAATATGTATGAGTTACATTGTTGATGTTGTCGAATTACGTCCTCAATGGTCTGACAGTGTTGTATATATACAAGTTCTGCTGATTGCGGTGGGATATAGACACCTCCTATTATAAAGTTTTCCTTTCCAACAGTACATAACAAAAACAACTGTTCAACTGTGTTTATAGTCAGTTTTATCTTTTTCGCCTTTATCGTTTTCTTTATAACAATCAGTACTCCGCCTCCTCTGGATTTTGTACTCGTTTCATGATTTCGATCACATCTAAAAATGACATAATTGGGAATTTTAATCTCTGCGTCTGAGATTTCTTGCGTGAGCCAGCTTTCAACCAGTATAACAATATCATATTCAGAGCATAATATTGACTGAATCAGGTCTTTTATTTTGGTTCGAATACCACCGATGTTCTGACAGTACACCTGTAAAGGGGTTGTTTTCAGTTTTTTCTGGTACTTATTGTGGGAATGCCATTTTTGTATGTAATTGTCAGATCAACTTCACCATTGGACTGTCTGATTTTCAACTCTTCTTTAACTTTCTTTAACAAGGCTTGCTGCATTTTTGTTTTGTCATCACTAATTCCAATTGGAGAGTCTTGAAGTTTTTTCTTCGATTTTAAAATATCCTTAGCAATTTGGCTGTTTGAAAATATGACTTTAATTGGTCTGGATTTCGAAACTCCCGGACGGCCAACTCTGATGACTTCAACCATATCATTAACTGCTTCACTCATTTCCAATTTTTCTAAGGTAGCTTTGATTTCCCTCTTATCATGCTCTATTCTTTCAGAAATTTCGCCTGAAGTAGTTTCTCTCACGTTGTAAACCATTATATTTCTTGACCTAATCTGTCGCTCATTAAGTTCTTCAAACATCGTTTCAAAAGACATGTCTGGTACATTACGAGTTTTCAAATCGGCAACCTCTGATTTCAATTCTTGGATTTGTTTGTCTTTATTCAATAACAATGATTCATTTGCTTCTTTGAGCTTTCTTACTTCGACTTGTAGTTCTTCCAGCATATTTTTGAATACCGGTATTTGTGACAAGCTCTTTTCACATTCATCACAGAAAAATTTTAATTTTCTCTCGCCCGCAAGTTGTAGGCACCGTACTTCGGTGGAAGTTACATTTGCGCAAGCAAAATGAATTATTCTCCTGCAGCCGTCGCATCTGAATGTAGTTTTGTCATCCAAGGCATCTTTTTTGCATCGAAGACATTTACTCATGTTGTAGGTATATTATTTCCGACGCACCTGTGTGTTATATCACGCCTATTTCCGTCCGTTGATATTGTGAGGGGACATTCCTCTTAATAGAATTTTATCTCTTTCGTTTTTTATGGTTTTATCTTCTTATCTTCAGTGTATATATATTTTTTTTTTCAGCCAAATCAGCTTTTTATAACACAGCGGTGATATGGATATTTTCCTACGATGCACTGTTTCTAGCTTTATGCACTTCTCAAAAGTCCTAAACAGATAGATTTTGACGCACCAGAATGGATATTAAGTTTACTTAGATGTAGGAAAAAAAACGAAATTTTTGTGTCGATTAACCACTAGATTTGGGAGCAAACTTGGAGCCAACTACTACTTTGTTCACACACGTTTAGATTATAATTAAAAATCATACTCGAGCAGAGTATCTTCCCTAGACCTAGGCTGATACAAACAAGAAGCTAAATAGCCGTTGCTGCGCCATCTGCCCGTAGACTAGGTACTAACCAATTCTGGTGGTGTATCGCCAAGAGCATATGTGGAATTTCTTCTGTGAAGAATCCCACACTAACACCTGTTGGATGTAATCCAATGCCCTTCGTGGTATTAGCCAGGGGAGTAGTTGTTTTCTAATAGGTGTTAGTCCGTCAACCTACAGTGTAGGTGAGTTGAGGCTGGCCTGAACAAATTGTTCATTTTTTGAATATTTGATTTAAAGCCAGTCTTCAAGCATTCCCATGAATATTTATTTTATTCGGATTTTCCTTGTACAAGGAATTGGGACCATGCGGATATGCTCTTGGTTAGTACCTAGTCTACGGGCAGATGGCGCAGCAACGGCTATTTAGCTTGTTGTTTGTATCAGCCTAGGTCTAGGGAAGATACTCTGCTCGAGTATGATTTTTAATTATGGGAAGTCATCGACTTATGTTGATGATGGCACTGCCTTGCACTGACGAGAGGCCAAATAGCCCGAAACCGGTCTGCAAGTGTGTCCCGTCCCAATAATTGAAAATCAATTCTGGTGGTGTATCGCCAAGAGCATATGTGGAATTTCTTCTGTGAAGAATACCACACTAACACCTGTTGGATGTAATCCAATGCCCTTCGTGGTATTAGCCGGGGGAGTAGTTGTTTTCCAATAGCTGTTAGTCCGTCAACCTACAGTGTAGGTGAGTTGAGGCTGGCCTGAACAAATTGTTCATTTTTTGAATATATTCAGATAGTCGTTAATATAGTTTCCATCACTTACAATGTCTATGTTGAAATCTCCTGCCAATATATAGTGATCATAATTCTTGTTCAAGGAGTTAAGATAATCTCCATGATTTTCAATAAAGTCATCGACATAAAGTGAGGGAATAAGACATGTTCACCCCGAAATTCGAAAATGATTTTAATAATTTTGGCACCAGCAAAACTGATAATGTGCTATCAATGTAAACAACAACTCCATCGTTTTGATTGTAGTCTCTACATTCTGTTGCGTTTGACGTTACCATTGTGTTTATTCGTTGTTTCTTGAAATCTCTGATATATGAATCCATATCGATATTTAGAAAAAAGAACACACTATTTTTATATCACAGATTCGAAGTCTAATTGTATCATTAATGAATGGAAGGAATGATCGTTTCTATCTGAGTAATTTGTTGAATATTGTTGTTTGCCTTGGACTTTCCACATTCGACTTCCAGAATAATATTCCCATTTCACCTGAGTCATCAAATTATAAGCAACCAAACCATTATTTTCATCGAATTCCTCGACGTTGTGGGGTATCTCAAAGGGGGTAGCTTATAATTCATATGAGCATCTCACATCCAGTTCGTATGTGACCTTATGCAAGAATTCAATGATTCGCATTGCTAAGTTCCATTCTGTATCCGTAGCAGGATGTGGCCTGGTTCAATGAATTACTCTGGAAAATTGGATGACGCCAGAAAATGAAATTGCCATGTGTTCAACAACATAAACTTCTTACTGGGACGTGTGCCAGGAATGTGCGGAAGCTGAGAAGATATTGTTGATTCAACATATATCATCAGAAGGACCCTGAAATTATCTCTCGTGTTCAATAAACAAGTTATGAGTTGCAGTCAATTCTTAGTGAGGAACTAAGGACTTCTCGAATGACACAGACTCCAAGAATGGTTTTGTAGCTGATTATATAGCAAATATAATTTGCAATCGAAGGCGTTCTTCACAATCTCCTACGCGAAGATAAGAGTATGAATATGAACAGAGAATAGACGGCACTCCAGATTACACAAGCTCTCGCAATGATTAGCGAATATATTGCTCTGAAAGATCAATAAGTGGTAATAAGACACGAGAGTCGAACCTCTGATTCATCGTTGAATACCAAAATCATCACCAGGTCGAGGATCATTGAACGCAACGCAACAATTGAAGACACTTCGTCCATTGCCGCATCGCCCTCGACCATGTATACCACAGATGCAGACAGAAAGTCAGGCACATAAATCTGCAGACCAACACTTTTGAGGAATTATATTTTGGATTTCTTCTACGACTCGAAAAATAGAAATGAAAACACACTATCACTATCTGTTGATAAGTAGATGAATATGTTAAAAGACATTTGATTCTATCATATAAATGGAGAGAGTGTCCATCTGGAACAGCTACTACGCTACCTATATGGCACGATGGGCGCTGAGTTACATAGAAATCACCCTTTCTTGCTCAATTATGGAAATTCAATCAAATAGATAAAGCATTCTCAAAAATAGAGAGCTATTTGTTTAAAAAATCAAACTCACCAGGATCATATTTCATTCAAGCCCTGACAAGATCTTGTTTTGTTTCGTTTATAGAAAATTATCTCCCAGGTCAAAAAGTTGAAATTGAAAAAAATTATTCGAAAAAAAAAATTATTCATTTTATCCTATTGAAACTAACACATTCGGAGTTTTTGGTCCCAACGCTTTGGAAGTCATAGGACAAACTGGAGAACGAATAACGTATGACACCCAAGGAACATATTTTGTTGGGTGTGGGTGAATTGGATATATCAAATCATTGATCATATAACCATCGACTGGTTCTCAAAGAGTTTAGCGGACTGTATCTTCGCGGTGGGATAAAGGGAAATGAAATCAGGGGAACCTAGATCTTACCTGGGATGACCGGCTTCGGAGGTGCCACAATGTCCTTAATTCCAATCTTCTGTCGATAATAGCGGCCGACTCTTCTTCGGTACTTAACAATTAGTGATAGTGAAAAATAATATCACACAGAATATCCACAGGAATGTTTTCACTTCCTTGAAAATATATACAGAAAATGAACGAAAATAACTAAAGTAGAGCGGAACGCGACATCTTTTCTCATCCAAAGTAATTCGAAGAAGCAATGCAGCATGTTCCTCTGGTGATGTATCTATTGAAATCAGATTGAAATGTTAACCTTGATTCCATGATGAAAACAAAATTGAATGTGAAAATGCGATTATTGTAGACAGCATACCCATTGAGACACACATGAAAAAATTCGACTCTTGGATTGGAAGAATATTGAATTCAAATTCCAGAATTGAAATAGAGAATACTTCAGAGATCAACAACTCGTATTGAAGGGTTGAAGAATATAGAAAATACCTGCTTCAGAAGTAATATTATTCAGTGAGTATCCAATACAAAATGGTTGTTGGAGTACATTGGGAAAGATACCTGTATGAGAGATAACAATGTTATCTTCAGCATAGAGATGCTGTGAAACCATTTTTTTTCAAATCAAATCGAAATAGCTCCAACTCACTTCGTTGATTACGCTCAACACGACTCTTATGAATTCTTGAGTCATCTATTCGAACTCCTACAGATATCAGTCAAGTCACATAAAAACCCAAATCATTCATATCAAAAATCAATGAAAAATGAAGAGACAACTGAAAAGCAAGGGGTCGTGGCCGGGATATCTGAATATGGACAAGTCTAAAATAGTGGACGAGTTTGATGTTCAGATGAAATCAACAAAAATGTACGTAACGTGGTCATTGTTCAGAAATATTGAAACCATTTTGGAATTCTTCTCTTTCTATTCCACAAATCACATATCATCCCCATGTATATGATTGAAGTCAATTTTATGTCCGGTTTCGTGGTGATGTTTGACAAAGTTCGTAGTCTTGTATTACACACTGCTATAGTTCGTAAGACCAGTTCCATACTCGGAGTCTTATGCGGACGAGGAAATTTTTCGATTTATTTTTCATATAGTTACTAAAATTGGTTGTCACTATGGTCTATGATGAATTTGATAATCAAATTGTTGTTGATGGTTCTGTCCATGGACTTTGAAAATCAAGATTATTTTTCTGTTTTTTGAGGTGATGAAAAATTAACATAACTGAGATATTCGAAATATTGAATGAAACATATTCAAAAATATTTCAATTAATGTGTGATTCTGTTTTCATCTTTCATTCATCCATATATAAAGCAACTTCTCTATGAAATACATTCCAACTGATTCTGAATATCCATGGTTCTCTGCGGATTTTTCTACGAGTTTTCAGCACAATTGTTCCTGTAATTCTTCCACCCAAATTTCTGATCCATAATTCTCCCAACTTCCTTCACACACAGCTTTGGCATTTGACTTGAGCGACCACTTTCATTACTTATTGTTCTGCACAACCAGCATTTTCATCACCATAACTTCATAATAGACTATACATTGTATGATTCCAGGAAGAAGTATACCATAACTTTCCTGTGGAACACCAAACTTTGTATTCCGTGAAGAAATATATTTACTGAAATCGCTTTCAACTAGTCAGGTGTACAAGAGCTAAAACCATAAAAATATGTTCGTTTCTGGAGAACATTTTTTTTTCATAATTTTGAGGACGTATTACAACAATAAATCTTAAATTGGATTATCCTGGATGTAAAAAAACATTCAATCGGTCATCGACTTATATTTAGGGATTTCTCATAGATGTTAAACTATTTTTAGGTTTCTTCAAATTTAACGAGTTGAAATTGGGTGACTGAAAATATATGTTGTGTTTAGTAAGGATACAATCAATATTGTGAGCTCTCTAGTTGGCTAGACACCAGATTCTCAATTGTGAGGATTTTCCTGAAAGTGTTGGACTCAAACAACAAGGTATGTATTATGTCAAACAATAAGGTTAGGTAATGAAATGTACGAGTGAATATCCTTTTGACAACCATTGTCAAGAAGATTATTTTCCTAGGAATAAATATAAATAATGAATGATGGGACCAGGTTTGCCGAAATTCAGTTCTCTTTGTAGCCAGGCCCTGAATATGGGTGAATTTTCGACTGGAATCATGACCACAGAGCTTAATGATCCCGGTGATCGGCATATTCGAAATAGAAAAAGTTGTGTACCTTTTTTTGGCGAAACGTGAACTTTTGCAATATCTTTATAGGTTTTTCGGTAACAAAATGATCAGAATTAACTGTACACCTGGTTATGACAATTTGAAATCAAGTTTTTCCAGCAGAATTTTGGAAATGATGGGTGTAAAGATCATCGACTAGTGCGCATCATAATATTTAAGACGCTGACTGACTAATTTTTTCACAATTTCGAACGCATGAATACTCAGCAACATGAGATGACTCCATTAAAGAATTTTTGTCAATTGATTCATATACGTGACTGATGTGTATGTTTCCCTCTCAAATAAAACTGACGATTCTGTTTAGGTTTATTTTTACCTGAGAAACCCTCTCAAGGAAATTCTTCTTGATACGTTTCGATTTATCTCCCATACAGCTGCCCATGATCAGCTGTATTATGTATCAGGAAAAAAAATATAATTGATGATTTTCATTCGTGACAAAATGACTTCTTCGAATTTATCTCTACCCCTCTCTTCGAATTCTTTGGGAAACGATTCAACTCGTTCAGTAAAGTCACTCATCGTTATTTGGATATCGCTTTCCAGGAAAACTGTAGCATAATTTCCAATAGATCGAAGACAGAATTTTCCAAGTCGCAGAAGTGGATAACTGAATAAATCGGAACTGATGTCAGTCGCCATTGTTTTCAAGTGGAGCTTTCGGAAAATTTATTGTTTTTATCGGAGAAGATTTCTATTCCATCTGGATCTGATCCGCTTTCCAATTTGAATTCAGCAATAAATGCGAATATGATTGGTACTCGTACAAAACTGAAGTGGAATTCGATTTGGAAAGTTATTATATTCAAGTAGATAGAATTTCTAAATTCGGAGAGGGAAATATTATTCCTTATCGACGTGTCTTTGGAAATGGCATATATTTTCTGACCAATATTTAAATTCGTTCGAAATATATATTCTATTTATCATCATCTTGAATTCCGTTATTTGAATCTTCTTTCTGGAAAAAGACAGTCATTCAACTCAAAATGACATGCAGAAAACGTTGATAATCAACAGTTTTTATGTTGGCGATTCAGTTGTGATCTTTATCGTTTGTACTTGAAACGACTATAGTATTTTCGACAAATATCCCCGTTGGTATCCAAAGCGACCTATTTGAATAAGTCGCAGGTCGCATCATTATCAAACATTCATACGAGTGCGTTCAGAATTCAGATTCTCATGCGGGAAAGGGGTGGCAAAAGCTCTTGAGTTCCCATGGGTATTTGACGCGACACACTGATTTTTTGGTAGTACATTTGCCATCATATTCAACGAAAAACACAGTAGAAAACACATTTCTCTCTTACACATTTTTAGTCATTCTTCATTTATTTGAATACCCACTCTGTGGCACAAAGAAATATTGAAAACAAGGCGGCGAACAAAATTTACCAAGCAACGCGACGCCGACGGTGAAAGAAATGTGGCTTTCAAGAAAAAGATTGACATATATTTCTGGTCGATAGTCTAACAATCTACGGCCCTGTCGTATTTTCAGTTCAATTCGCGGTCGGAGTAGAATTGTCCTGGCTGTCCGGTGCGATAGGCAATTGTTGGTTGTCTGGATGCCAATTTCTGTAGGTGTGATATTTCGAAAAATGCCCCTACCGATCTGGTAGCACTGTGGATTTTTCTGGATTCCAATACAGTTTTGGAATAACGAATGCGCTACCAAAGCGATTCGGCACCCAATATAATTAGTTGAACCCTTACAAGGGTCTGCCTCGGAGGTGCATTCGTACGATCATTAAACGAATGAAAAATTCTGAAACATTTGTTACACACAGGGGTGAAGACATTTAACACAGTCAACGCCAGAGCAGCTGTTCTTTATCATCATTTATCTGTTGATGACTCTGGTTTTCATTTGAATTTATATGTCTTATCGTTCAACCATCCGGCATAATTCTTTCATATCGCACATTAGAGCGGGCGCTGCGAAACATTCCGTTTGAAAAAACCGATGACCTCATTCTGATCGATGATTTGAGTTAAGAAAGACTTAATTAATGATATTGTGGAGGTTGCCGGACGGAATTATGGTCCAGTTTTTTTTTCGGCCCTATAATAGGAGTTTTCGATTCCATCGCTGTAGTTGTTGAAAAAAAATGTTATATAGAATGCAAAAACCATTGACCGCTATTTCTCGACTGGAATGTTTTTGCAAGATCCTTCCAAACCTGGAACTGAAAGTTGCCAGAAAAGCCCGTTGTCAGTTTTATTATAAATCTCCTTCCCAGCGTCACATACCTTCTCTCGAGTTTTGGAGCGGGCCGCGCTTTTCTCAACAGTTTTTGTGACTTCAGTTATTGCTGAACTTCATCCATTATTAAAACAGATACATTTTCCAATATTTAAAACAGCAGTGCTTCGAATTTTGGGATAACTTTCTTTAAAGTGAATAAATATCGCTACAATTATTAGATTAAAAAAAAGGCGAACAAAAAATCATGCTGAACTGGTGAATGAACCGGAAGAAACTATTCAAATGCAGCAAGACGACGCAAAGACGAAATTTCAGACAAATTTGAGAAGTTGTTTGATCCGAATGCTGATGAAGAACACTTCTCGTGGTATAAAAGTTGCATGGCCAGCTTTATCGGCGAAGAAAAAATTCGTCGTCGTCACTACATGGAAGCTGGAAGAAAGAGCTTCATCAACAACACAGGGTGTAGCTGGATCATCAACTGACCTGCAAATCAAAAAGAAAAGTAGAGGATGTAGTTCTAATCGTGAACTCAAAGTGATGCTGATCGATGAATTTGGTGACAAGGTTTTATTCTCATATCTTACTGAGAGGAAGCAATCTTCTATGGTTTTCATGGCAGGAGGTTCATTAAGGAAATAGCTGAACGTGTACGTCGGCTAGACTGTAGCAAAATCGTCATGTGTGCTAAGGAATTACGGAAGGAAATATCCACTACTGAACTTATACCAGAGGAAAAGTTGTGTGATGAAATTCTTATAGAAGATGCCGCGAAGAAATGCACATTCACGCCGAAATGGAAAACTTTCATACAAGCCTCATTAAGCAGTCAAAATCTAAAATTTTCAGGCAATACACTCCATGAAGCATTAGCGGTGTTTAGTGATATATATCAGTGTAACGAACAGAAAGACACCGCAACATACAGCTCTAGCCGAATTCATTCACCACCTACCTAACTAAATGGAAACATATGTTTGTTGGAAAATCTTAGACACTGTGACAATGACTTTCAAGGGGACATTAAGTGGCGAAGATTCTATGACCGTTACAATCATGATAGTTAATCAACAAAAGAATGAGGGAAAGAATACCTCACGGGCATGGCCTAGCTCTCCATGTTGATCAGTCATTCCGATATCTGAAGCTAAGCAGCAGGGAAAGACCGCGTCGAAAGCTCATAAAACTGCAGCAAAGTATTATATTATAGCTCGCAGGCAATATATCAATGAACACAAGATATATTGAGGAATTGCTGTCCTTCGGAGGAGACGTAAAGCCGGCGGTCCTGAGTCCATGGTTGTTGGACTCGTAAAGGATCCCTACCTCTGGTTGGAAAACCAGAGTGTTCGGCAAAATTTCCGGTTGGGGGAAGTGTGGTCACCGGAGTCCATGATTGGCCTTGGTAGGAAAAACAGGCCGACGTTGAATAAATCATTTTAAAAAAAAAGAACACCTCAGACACTGCTAAACCAAAACTAACTGAAACTGAATACAAATATTTATATCAAGTCCTTCAACCAAAATCTCAGCTGGCCATTACAGGTGGATATGAAGACTCCAAAAAATCTTCAAGCTCCAAGGTAATAGGTCTTCTGGATTGTTAGATTCATATCATTCTGCGATTACGAGCGAGAAGGCCGGCGCTAGAAAATTTCGTAACATTATTAATGAACTATTACATTAATAATTAAAAAGAAAATGAAACCTTTTTCCGTCGAAATATGTTCATTCATCTCTCCAGAAGCAGATTGAAGGATTTTCAGCCATATTTTTGTGGCTGTTCGTGAAGGAATTGAACAAGTTTTTATAAATTGTGCAGATTCCGATGTTTTCGTACTCAACATCCACTTTTAGCACAAGCTATCGAATAGTAGTTTATGAGGGATTTGGTTTGAAGGATCAGCCAAAAAATATCTTTTAGGCTGGGATTCAATTCAAATGTATCTGAAATTATTAGAACTTTTGATGTTTTGTATTTACATTGCTTAAGGGCTGCAATACATCCGAACTTACTCCAATTCGGTTATGAAAGACGAGAAGGAAAATTGTACCCGGTGCAAATGGCGAAACCACCTATGACAAATTCTTTGATCAGGCTTTGCAAATATAATGCTGAATGCCTGACAATGTTTTGCACTTGTAGAAAAAGCGAAATCAATTGTATTTTCCTTTGCAAATGCATCGGCAATAGTTGTCAAAACTTACCTGAATGAATTTTTCACTACTTATTAATATGTAAACCACTTCTTTCATTAAATTTGTATTGAATTAGATCATGCCGTTTTTCCCCATACCTTACCCAAACCAGGTGTTGATAGTCAATAACAATTTTTTTTTCGCAGCTACAGCGATGGAAGCGAAAACTATTATAGGACCGAAAAAAAAACTGGACCATAATTCCGTCCGGCAACCTCCACAATATCATTAATTAAGTCTTTCTTAACTCAAATCATCAATCAGAATGAGGTCATCGGTTTTTTCAAACGGAATGTTTCGCAGCGCTTGCACTACATGTATTTCTGAAGTGACACTTCATAAACGATATTCCTAGAATAGAGTCGCATTATTTAAGAGCTTGAATTTCACGTGAATACATTGAAAGCAGTAAATGTTTGGCTGATCTGTACCGTGATTATGAAGAAAATGTAAGGAGGAGAACCTACCATTTGGAAACGCTGCTGCGATATTCAACAGAATATTCCAAAATGGGTTCACTATCTCATTTTATCTACCAAAGAAAGATCAGTGTGATCTCTGCGAATCTTTAAACAGTGCAGATGAGCACGGAAAAAATAATTGATCGAATCATACAATCTTCATCAAAAATAAAAAGAACTATCTCGTATGGAAAAAAAGAATGATAAAGAACATCCAAATGGTGCGATTGTTGCTGTGTTTTTGAATTGTTTCTCTTCAGAAATACATGAGCGGAATGTAACCTCTGATATTTTTTCAGTGATTGCCGACAGACAGAATTTTGAGGTATTCTTGGTTATAAAAACATTCATTCCACATAATGGAAATGGTGGTGCTACTGATGTTTGGAAAAAGCGGGTGACTGATGTTTCCTCATGGTGGACAAAAGGGGTGCTACTAATGATCCTTCATGGTGTGAAAAGGCGAATTTGTCTATTATTTTTCCCTACATTACGTTTTCCTACGTGAGAGGACTTTCAGAAGAAATCAGGACGATCGAAAGGAAATTCTGGTTCACGGTTCTCGATCAGAAAACAAAATACACAGCCAGCTACCACCGAATTCGAACAGTGAACCATTCAACGGACACCATACAAGTTCGTCAAATCATGAATGGGAGAAACTAGAGAGTGAGAATGTGAGAACACAAGAAAATCACATCTAGATGAAACCATGAAATCGGGAGTATCGGATCACGATTGGTCAAACCAACACAGCATTGAAGGGTCTGAAGCAAAGATAAGGAGCACTGATTCAATGGGAAATGCAATGAGGCGGCTCACATTCTCAACAACTGTGCATTTTTCATCTCAGCGTATAAATCCGGTATCTTTCATCTCCGGCTCGGGAACTAATACATCCTATTTCCTCTAAAACAAATTAGCGTGGTTCATTAGTAGCACCCCCTGTCCCCAACATGGAAAATGTTGTCTGAAGGGTGAGCCAATGAAAACGAAACAAGGCCGGGATTATCATTCGCATGGCATTCATAAAAAAATTAACCTGTTGAATTTTGGGTGGAAGGGGGTGAAATTCTTTGAGTATATTTTCAACCCCATCACTTACAATCCAGCTGTAGAGTGTGATCCAACTCTCGATACTCAAACGGAATGAGTCATCACGTGATACCTGTTTGGAAGTTCATCAATTTCCCTTTTCATGAACACTGAGAAAAAACGTAAAGAAATTGTCTCAATGAAGTTTGAATTTTTTTTTTCACTTCTGAGACTTATTGTTCATCATAAAGCTAGCACGGTATTCATCACTGATTGCTCAACTGATAACAAACTTCGACATAATTAAGAATTCTTGAAAAATGGCGATGAATTCAATCATCTCCTGAACAATTCCTTCAAGTCACTCTCAACTTCCTTCATACGGTAGGTGTACGGGCTGACACCTGATCAACTGCTCCGCTGCCTGATACCATGAAGGACATACTTGATTTGCGCAGAACTATTCACAGAAGTAGATTTCGCATTCGCAAATTTGCTACTTTTGAACGCACAAACCCTTCGTCTGAACCATCTCGCACTGATGATTGACCAATAGGTTAGAAACCTTCCTGTGAGTCATCATAATAAAAAATCAATTACTGCACGTATTAACCAAAGTATATGCGAGAATTTCTTGTATTGAAAACTTTGGACTGTCACTCGTCGGAAATAATACAACGCACGTCGTGGTATTGGCCAGGGAAGTAGTTGTTTTCCTGACAAGTGTCATCCTATAAATTCACTGTGTAGGTGGTTGAGACTGTTCTGAGCGATTTGTTCAACTTCATCGCCACAATTCAAGTTTACATCATGTACAGCGTGCTCGAAAGTCTCATAAGCGAAAACTATAAGAAATCGGCCTCATTTCATTTTTATTGTCCCACCATGTATCAAGGGCCTTTTTTCGATTCATTTATTCAGTCTTCCACTTCTTTATGAATGTCGTTTATTTTTCTGAAATATTTCTCTCCCGCGGCAGTTTCATATTCATAACAGGAATTAAAATGACAAATCTTCGAATTGATGGTGAAAGTTTTCAGTGTTTTCAGAACGTTATGGATGTAGAAAATGACTGGAATTTTATTAGTACAACCGCTTTTCTTCAGATTTATAACTGAATGGCAGATAAAACTTATATGACTCTCCTACTTCAACGTAATTTGAAACAAGATCGGTGAATACATTTGCATCGAAATATAAAAGAAATTGCTCTCCTTCGAATACATTTTTATTGAATGAAATCTTATGAGAAATATTGTGAGAATATAAGTGGGACTGAATTGAATCATTGGAAGGCAAGGCAGAATTTGAATTCACAGTTAGTGGAATAATCCATATGTATAAATTTCAAAATTATTAATATTTGAACATATGATGAGGTTACAAATTTGGAAAATAATAGAATAGAATGAACTCAATTGGAATAAGGTTACAGAATGTAATAATCAATCGAGAATTGAATCGAAAACACTATTCATGATGAAATGAATTCACAAATCACTTTTTTCATTTCAGTTTCATTTCAATACTGTTTATACAGCTACATTTCTGATCATCCGAATCTCCACAATTCTAGTGAAAGAAAGAGAACTGAACAGTGGGCATATGATATGATAGTGACTAACTCGGTTGATTGAAGGAAGTGACAATAAGTCAAAAACCACCTGGAATGTGATAAATACTCTCAACAGCAGGGCGGGAAATAACAACACTGTTTTACCTAATACCCATGGCAACGGGGTGAATCTAGCGAACAATTTCAATGTCCATTTTGTAAACTCTGTTCCAGCTGTCGAGAGTATTCATTACAGTGAAAATTCTACCCCTAGTAAAACAAACCAAAACTCGATATTTCTTTATCCAGTGTGTGAAGAGGAAATAATCCAAGCCAGCCATAAACTCAAAAATAAAATGAGCAGTGGTATAAACAATGTACCATCAAAAATTCTAAAGAAGTGTATCCCGTCCTTATTACCAGTTCTATGCCACATTTTTAATGATTGCCTAGTATCCGGTACATATCCAGATCAAATGAAACTGGCCGTAGTTATACCCATATATAAAAAAGGAGAACAAAATGACATGAATAACTACAGACCAATAAGTTTGTTAACAGCTTTTCCCAAATTATTTGAAGTGATTATATCAATGAGAATTATGATTTTTTTGTGGCAAAAGGTTTGTTCAATGATTTCCAGCATGGTTTTCTCAAAGGGAAAAGTACCGAAACAGCTTTGTTCAAGTTTGTGGATGAAATTCAACACTTAACTGAACAGAACTCTTGTGCCTGTGGTGTCTTCCTGGACCTTAGTAAAGAGTTCGACTGTGTTGATCATTCCATTTTACTTCGAAAGCTTTTCAATTATGGAATCAGAGGAAATGCTTTGAATCTCTTGAAATCGTATTTGAGCAACAGGATGCAAAAAGTACATATTAGGCAACAAAACAATGATTTTTTCTCAGGCTTCACTGAAATAGAAAAAGGCGTACCACAGGGAAGTGTGCTTGGGCCTTTGCTATTTATTATATATATAAATAATTTCTCTGAAATTTACAAACAGTCAGGTACTAAAGTTGTGAGCTATGAAGATGATTCCAATCTCATTGTACCAGTAAACAGGAACCTTAATTTGGAAAAATCAATTTCGAATAGCATTTCTATAGCATCCGCATATTTCAATAATAACAAGTTGTTTTTAAACACATCTAAAACAGACTGTATATTGTTCAAAACTGTTCACAAAAATATTACTATTCCGGAGTATTTGCAGCTCAGTAGTGACAGACTAGCTATTTCAACAAGTACAAAAATGTTTGTGATCCATATAGATGATAAACTGAATTATGAAGTACATATTAGAGCGGGCGCTGCGAAACATTCCGTTTGAAAAAATCGATGACCTCATTCTGATTGATGATTTGAGTTGAGAAAGACTTTATTAATGATAATGTGAAGGTTGCCGGACGGAATTATGGTCCAGTTTTTTTTTTCTGCCCTATAATAGGAGTTTTCGATTCCATCGCTGTAGTTGTTGAAAAAAAATGTTGTATAGAATGCAAAAACCATTGACCGCTATTTCTCGACTGGAATGTTTTTGCAAGATCCTTCCAAACCTGGAACTGAAAGTTGCCAGAAAAGTCCTTTGTCAGTTTTATTATAAATCTCCTTCCCAGCGTCACATACCTTCTCTCGAGTTTTGGAGCGGGCCGCGCTTTTGTCAACAGTTTTTGTGACTTCAGTTATAGCTGAACTTCATCCATTATTATAACAGATACATTTTCCAATATTAAAGATAGCAGTGCTTCGAATTTTGGGATAACTTTCTTTAAAGTGAATAAATATCGCTACAATTATTAGATTAAAAAAAAGACGAACGAGAAATCATGCTGAACTGGTGAATGAACCGAAAGAAACTATTCAAATGCAGCAAGACGACGCAAAGACGAAATTTCAGACAAATTTGAGAAGTTGTTTGATCCGAATGCTGATGAAGAACACTTCTCGTGGTATAAAAGTTGCATGGCCAGCTATATCAGCGAAGAAAAAATTCCGTCGTCGTCACTACATAGGAAGCTGGAAGAAAGAGCTTCATCAACAACACAGGGCGTAGCTGGATCATCAACAGACCTGCAAATCAAAAAGAAGCAACAGCGATTCGTCGAGTAACTCATGATGTTCCATTTGTGGTATACGACGAAAACCAAAATAAAAAAGTCATCTTTCAACTGAAATTTCAGCAGTTTTGCTGTTTCTCAATGCGTTGATAATACTATGAAATTTTCACAAATATTTGTTATACGAAACACCGGAAGATTTGTTTGCAGAAACTTCCAACATCATACGTCGTGTTAAAGAAATTACGTTTCATTACCAATATCTACTAGTAACGAAAGAGGTCGACCAACAACAAATATCACAAATACAGTTACTGGCTGCTTTTGACAAATTAATGGCGGATATAAAAGACGGTGTTTCGACGACCGCTTTTGAATTGACATACTTGGCTCAACGCATGACTGTACTCGCTGAAGTAGAGGATGTAGTTCTAATCGTGATCTCGAAGTGATGCTGATCGATAAATTTGGTGTCAAGGTTTTATTCTCATATCTTACTGAGAGGAAGCAATCTTCTTTGGTTTTCATGGCAGGAAGTTCGTTAAGGAAAGAGCTGAACGTGTACGTCGGCTAGACTGTAGCGAAATCGTCATGTGTGCTAAGGAATTACGGAAGGAACTATCCACTACTGAACTTATACCAGAGGAAAAGTTGTGTGATGATATTCTTATAGAAGATGCCGCGAAGAAATGCACATTCACGCCGAAATGGAAGACTTTCATACAAGCCTCATTAAGCAGTCAAAATCTAAAATTGTCAGGCAATACACTCCATGAAGCATTAGCGGTGTTTAGTGATTTATATCAGTGTAACGAACAGAAAGACACCGCAACATACAGCTCTAGCCGAATTCATTCACCACCTACCTAACTAAATGGAAACATATGTTTGTTGGAAAATCTTAGACACTGTGACAATGACTTTCAAGGGGACATTAAGTGGCGAAGATTCTATGACCGTTACAATCATGATAGTTAATCAACAAAAGAATGAGGGAAAGAATACCTCACGGGCATGGCCTAGCTCTCCATGTTGATTAGTCATTCCGATATCTGAAGCTAAGCAGCAGGGAAAGACCGCGTCGAAAGCTCATAAAACTGCAGCAAAGTATTATATCATAGCTCGCAGGCAATATATCAATGAACACAAGATATATTGAGGAATTGCTGTCCTTCGGAGGAGACGTAAAGCCGGCGGTCCTGAGTCCATGGTTGTTGGACTCGTAAAGGATCCCTACCTCTGGTTGGAAAACCAGAGTGTTCGGCAAAATTTCCGGTTGGGGGAAGTGTGGTCACCGGAGTCGATGATTGGCCTTGGTAGGGAAAACAGGCCGACGTTGAATAAATCATTTAAAAAAAAAAGAACACCTCAGACACTGCTAAACCAAAACTAACTGAAACTGAATACAAATATTTATATCAAGTCCTTCAACCAAAATCTCAGCTGGCCATTACAGGTGGATATGAAGACTCCAAAAAATCTTCAAGCTCCAAGGTAATAGGTCTACTGAATTGTTAGATTCATATTATTCTGCGTTTACGAGCGACAAGGCCGGCGCTAGAAAATTTCGTAACATTATTAATGAACTATTACATTAATAATTAAAAAGAAAATGAAACCTTTTTCCGTCGAAAAATGTTCATTCATCTCTTCAGAAGCTGATTGAAGGATTTTCAGCCATATTTTTGTTGCTGTTCTTGAAGAAATTGAACAAGTTTTTATAAATTGTGCAGATTCCGATGTTTTCGTACTCAACATCCACTTTTAGCATAAGCTATCGAATAGTAGTTTTTGAGGGATTTGGTTTGAAGGATCAGCCAAAAAATATCTTTTAAGCTGGGATTCAATTCAAATGTATCTGAAATTATCAGAATTTTTGATGTTTTGTATTTATATTGCTTAAGGGCTGCAATACGTGGGCCTCCGAACTTACTCCAATTCGGTTATGAAAGACGAGATGGAAAGTTGTACCCGGTGCAAATGGCAAAACCACCTATGACAAATTCTTTGATCAGGCATTGCAAATATAATGCTGAATGCCTGACAATGTTTTGCACTTGTAGAGAAAGCGAAATCAATTGTATTTTCCTTTGCAAATGCATCGGCAATAATTGTCAAAACTTACCTGAATGAATTTTTCACTACTTATTGATAGGTAAACCACTTTTTTTATTGAATTTGTATTGAATTAGATCATGCCGTTTTTCTCCATACCTTACCTGAACCAGGTGTTAATAGTCAATAACAATTTTTTTTTCGCAGCTACAGCGATGGAAGCGAAAACTATTATAGGACCGAAAAAAAAAACTGGACCATAATTCCGTCCGGCAACCTCCACAATATCATTAATTAGGTCTTTCTCAACTCAAATCATCAATCAGAATGAGGTCATCGGTTTTTTCAAACGGAATGTTTCGCAGCGCTTGCACTATATTGACTATCTTGCAAAAAAACTAGCAAGTAAGTGTTATGCAATAAGATTATTGAGAAATCACTTACAAATAGATGCACTGAAAACGGCATATTATGGGACTGATTATCGTTTGCTGAAATATGGAATTTTAGTATGGGGAGGGAGTACACAACTGGAACGTGTATTCCTTATGCAAAAACGTATCTTGAAAACGATGTTCAATATGAATTACAGAGAAACTTGTCGTGGTATCTTCAAGGGTAAAAAAATGCTTACTGTATATGCTATATACATTTATGTTTGTGTACTTTTTGTACACGACAACAAATCGAATTTTGAAGATGACAAATATAGACATGTATATATTCCACCAGACAGAAATCCAATTATATTGTTCCTGAACATAGATTGAAAAATACAGAGAATGGGCCGCATTACGCATCAATTAAATTTTACAACCATTTACCCTTGATTATCAATTTTCGATCTGTTGTGTGACATTGAGCCATACTCGTTACAAGAATTCTTGGACAAATAACCAATTCTCAGTTTGTATTAAATTTAAGCTCCCTAGTAACTTCAATATTACTTTTCACTCATTAATATATAGCTGTGATATATACTTGTTTTGCCTGTAATTTTTATATACCCACTGTATTTACCTATACCACGTACTTCTATTTCCATTTATATTAATATTAAGATACATTTGTGTTGTTAATGTGATCATTTCTGACTTGAGTTTTATCAGTTGTCTAAATTGAAAACTCCAATAAATCTATCTATCTATCTATCTATAATCTTCAATACATTATGCAACGTTTGCAAAATCTGGGTTTGGACGGTCGATTGACTCTAATTGATTATTAGAATGCGTTTTTTCTTTCATTGGGTGGGTTCGTGCATTTTGAACCGCTGGCATCCATGTTCCATGAATGTTCAGGCTCTCTCCTTTGCGGTTGAAGTTGTTTTTATGTTTATGTATTTCCCTATAGAGCCTGGGGTAATAGCTCCTACTTGTGTCCAGCACATAGAACATGGATGCCAGCGGTTCAAAATACACGAACCCTCCCAATGAGGGAAAAAACGCTTTCGAATAATCAATTAGAATCAATCGACCGTCCGAACCCACATTAGATGAAGGGTGACTCATCATCTGAACCACATCAGATCAGAGCCTTGCAGTAGAGAAGGATACTTCGGCCATTGCCGCATCGCCTTTGAGAATGTCCGCCGCAGATGCAGACGAAACATCAGACCTTTAAACCTGTTGTCCACGACTCAGAAGTTCGGAAGCATCTAACAATTCATTAGTTGCCGGCCGTGAGAGTCTTCAATTTTTGATGAACCAATAGCAGGATTACAATTTCTTGTTCATCAACTTGTAACATTCTCTGGACGAGGATAGTGCGTGAGAGTTCGTTGGGATTTGCAGTTAGTTTATATGAACCTGGATTTCAATGGAAAACAAATCGTGATATTCAAACATTCAAGCTTCGTATAAAACCCCTTGCTAAATCCGAAAAATTCTCAGGTAATCCAAAAGATGAAATAAAAAACAGTTGTACAGTGGAGAAATCAGTTGTAAGGGTGGGTAAATTCGATAAGTTAATGAAATAAGTTTGAAAGAAAAAATGGTTTATATCCTCTGATGATCAAGAATTTTCGTTGATGCTCAATATGTTCTTGGTAAAGAAAAAAAAATCAGGAGAAGCAAGTTGGAATTGATTTAAAATATGCATGGAAATCTAGTGTTGTGTCCAACAATAATGACGCATTTTGGTTAGTTTGAATTTCTTCGTTTAATTATTTGAATTTTTATTATATTTTATGGTTTCAAATAGTAACTGACGATAAAAAAGTTCCGAGAAAAAATATTTCGGACTTATTTAAATTTTATGCATATTTCCTATTGGGGATTAATATTTTTCCATGTTGTAACGCTTCGAAAAATGATTACATTTTGTCACAATAACCAGGGAACGTTCACCACAATGTCAATTCTCCTTTGGTACTCTATTCCGTGTACTTTGTCAATAATAATGGTATATTCGGAAATTATAAAGCATCCCAGTGCGCTTTATTCGCAAATCTCATTTCCATCATAAATAATGTATATGGCGTTTACGTGTTCTTTTCTCCCACATTTCTTTTCGAAATGAAAATACATTGTGTGCGACGGACTTTTCTCCCGGAACCGACAAGAATCCGAGTTCGGGCATTATTAGCACTTTTTTTGGGCCTAGGAAAATCGCAAGCAATTTATCATGATCCATTTTGTTAGAAATTAATTGATATCGATGAGTCTGAAACAACGGTCGTTGTCGGCAGAAACATGGGAGACAAAAAAACTATCTAGTAAAGAAAAAGAAAAACCACTGACACCCAACAAGGACAAAGGACTGGAAATAATGAACTCGACACAATAGCATTCGGGAAATCATCATTTCAGCTTTCATTGAAATAGTTATTGGTGATGATCATCGTTCATTTTCAAGTGAAATTAGGACTTTATTGAATAAAAAGAGTTGATTCAAGATCTGTATACTTTTTTTAATTTTGGTGATGTTATAAATTGACCCGTAACATTTGGAGTTTAGATGTTAGTTCAGGGTATCTTCAGATACATAAACCATCTGTTGAGGAATTCTCGTTCGGATTTTCTCCAATCGAGAAGTTCTAGGGGTGATTTCGTTTCGAGTGCAACACACTGGATATACTATTATCTCAAATCGTTAATCTTATAGAAATGAAGTTCAGAAACCAGTTTATTAAAAAATGTGTGGATAATAGTTACGCTAACAAAAAAAGTAACAATAAAGATGAAATATCTCATTGAACAAAAGTGTTGTAACTCTCACGAGAGCGAGAGAGAGAGAAAGAGGGTCGCATTTTGAATTTTATGAGCTAGAATATATGCGTAGAACTGAAAATATCTCAAAAATTACATGATTCTATCGACAACCACCCTTGATTATTACGTTTTGATCTGGCGATGTTTTGGGAAACTGGTAAGTTCTTTTCAATTTGAAAAATCATTCAATAGGTCGAAAGAATTGAGAGTCCACTATTGTTATTGAATATAGTTTGAACAATAAAAATAATGAAAGACTGAATCCTACAAGCGCATGTTCTCAAGAATTTTGAAATATCCAGTATCTTTTCACAACTCTTCTTGTTTTTCAAATCTACTAAATAATGCTTTGCAATCAACTGGATAGAGGGTCAGAACATTGAATTCACTCGAGACCCTCATTAGTATTTCAACGTAGTAGAAAATGAAGAAAAACGCCCAATGTATCTCAGGCTAATTGAATTCCGTCCAGCTGCGGGGGCAAGAAATTAATTATTTGGAGTGATTACTGTATTAGTGTGGCTTTCTGAGAATCGAACGGGATTGGGAAACACTGTTACATTATTATCGACAGACCGATCGCATGTCCCAAAGAATACTGAAACAAAAAGTTCGACCTAATTCTCAAGGATATATAGTGCATTTCTATAATGTCCCCCTCCTTTAATTTTTTGAACGGGTCAACTCAAAAAATTGAAGCTTGGGATGATGAAATTGTTGCATGAATACTATATTTTGAAGTAGATTTGCTACAAGAAAATTTCAAGATGAGCGCCACCTGGAAAAAAAATTTAATGGGAAGGGGGGTCTTGCCAAACATCATTTTGAAGCTCCTGACGAATACTTATCAACCCTAAGATATGACGTCAATATCTCTACCTACTACAAAACGCGGAACATTCAATAATTGCCTGCACACATCGACGTTTGACTTCATAATTTGAATAGATAAGCTGAGTTCAGTTCAGAAGATGCTCGAAATGGTTGCCTCAAACATTTCGAGATAAGAACAGCTCATCCGATATTTCACATCGAACATTTTCGAACACAGCAACGTCTATATTTCTACAAATATTTGTTTTTCTCTGCTGTAAATTCAATATTGAAGCAGGTTTAGTTTCGTACACCATCTGCTCCAAATAGCTTCATGAAAGAGGTCTGAAGGTGTCAAATCTGGCAAACGAGCTCGATTACCAATCCAACGATCATGAAAAGTATTATCCAAATAGTTTCTTACGTGTCCAGAGTTGTTGGAATGGTAATATCCATATCGAATTCATTAGGATTCACTTCGACGATTTTGGTGACTAGAGGATCAACAGTAGTTGCTAGCTTATTTAAATACAATTCCCCTGTTGGATTTCGTTCAATTATCCATTTTGGAGATAGTTCACGAGGTACCTATCTATTTATAAAATCGGAAACTAAATGTTAGTACTGACATTTTTGTCTTTTTAAATGAACAAAAAATAACCTATCAAACCTTACTGGAATGTGGGGATTGCCATATGAAAGAGAAAAACGAATATTTCTAGAATTATCGAATATTTCCCTCATATATAAAATGTCCCATAAAAGCAATGCAATTATCGAGAACTTACAGCGATAATTGCATTGTATCGAAAACTTACAGCGGTAATTACATTGTATCAAGTCACCATAACAACACATTTGAAACCGTATCGCTAGACGTCAGTAAACAACACAAATAAATGTCAGATAGACTTCAAAAATAAAAAAACATTCCGCGTTTAGGTGAGTACTCCATACAATCTATAGAGGAAATTATAAATGAACAAAAAATAATATTTCCTTGAAAATTTCTTCATTCGTGAAATATTCCAATGACTTACATTCGTGCATAAAAATGACCAGATAATTTTGCATTCAAGCGTGATATCTTATTCAAATAGCATTCGGTTATTTTCATATTTTGTAAGAACTCGAGTTCGGAGGTTGAAACTCAATCATCACCTAGAAGATGGCAAATGAGACTTTGCCGAAACGTTGTGACAATTATCCTTCAGAGGATCAACACCACAGAACACGGAATGAAACCCGAAAACACAATTCATCATATATATATATATATATATATATATATATATATATATATATATATATATATATATATATATTATATATATATATATATATATATATATATATATATATTTATATATATATATATATATATATATATATATAACATTCAGTCATTCATAAACCTCGAAATCATAATCGAAACTCATTCATATTGTTCTGAAATTGTTCGTTCCGTTGACCAGCCGACGAATGTCAACCCTCAGAAGTCGAAATTTGTGCGAGCAATGGATCAACAATGTCTTACCTTTTAACGTGCGATTACCCAGCACGGTGGCCCGGCGAGGATTCGAGCCCCGGCCTTCCGCTTGATAGGCAGATATGCTAACCACTACATGATGGGACATATCGAAAATGAATTCTAGTTGTATTAAGAAAATAAGCGACCAAGAACACGATGTATCCATTGATGAAACCAACATGGGCGAGCGGGAGTTGTCTTTTTTGGGGAGGTATGAAAAGACATTTCGGCATTCTGAAATATAATCGATAGAAAGATAAAATCAGTAGACATAAATTGACGTTGGAAATTTTTTCAGAGATCAATTACCCTAACACCAAACAGATATATTTGCACTCGACGAGCGTTTCGCTATTAAGTTTGGCATCTTCAGGTGAAGATGCTAAAGAAAGAAATGGATTGGTGATAGGTTAGGTTAGGTTAGAGCTTCTTCATCGTTGGCATTTAGAGAAACATGTAGCAGGAGCCTTCTGTTCATTATATACTTGCCTCTTCCCTCATTGGTAATGAAACTTCATCTTCAAAAGATTGTTTGTTGAGTGTGATTCGATGACTATTTCAACACCCTTCACTAGCCTCTCCCAACTTCCAGCCCCCTAGGGGTCCTTCCGAGGGTACAAAAAACAACTTTATACTCTCAATCAATATTTCTTCAGTTGTCTTTTTCTTTCTTAGTCTCAGTATATTGTAACGGTCCTTGAATTCGAATTAAAGACTGAGAGTCGTTCGAATGAGTTATTTCATAGAAATCTAAATCGCGTGTGTTGGTCATGACAATATTATGTTCTTGAAAATTCACCCAATTTTCTCATTCCACGTTCTACTGGATTGGAGTAAGGATGTCTAACTGTTGATACAGGAATTGTCCAATAAGCCATATGTACAATCAAGCAATAGCATGAACTGACAATTTTTACGTAGATTGTAAAATATCCCCTTCCGGCCGCGGATTTTTGTATTCAAGTGTCTGGAATCATAAAAAAACGAACACCATTATCTTCTTTCAACGTTGCCATAATAGTTGAAATGAACTGAGTTGCTGTACGTTTGATGAACCCTCATTTTCCCGCAAATTCAGTTGCATTTGAACTGCTGGTGTATAGCTGATGAGTGTCGAATATTCTTTCAAGCAAAACCCCTCTTGATCTTTCAAAACTATTTTATGTACATTACCTTTTCTATTCCGAAGTTAGTCACGAAAAACGTTCACACGAAATGTGTTTGTTTATTGCTTATTATTATTCACCACCTTATCGAGTTCTGATGGAGTTAGTGAATATTGATCTACACACTTACACCAGATATAATACCTATATCTATGACTCATTTCTAGGTTGTCAGTCAGATATGTCTTGGACAGAACAGCTAAGTCAGTTTTCTTTCAGCCTATTTGCCTTCACATTCCCACTTGTTCACTACTAACAAACTGGTCAAGGCTTTCGCCGCCGAGGTTTGGGACGTTGGTAAACAAGAACAAAACATCGAAGCTGTCCACAATATCTGTCGGCTCCAAAGATTAGCCTTTAATTTTACCAACGGATTCCGTCGGATTCCTGACGTAGGAGTTTGTTATACCTATATGAGGCAGGAGGAGCGAGGCCAGATGTTTTGCCAAGTGATAGGTAGGCGAGTGCCATAGGCTCGCCCACTGAAAGACTCTCTGAGGGAGCTAGCCTATTTGCTTCCGAGTGATATCGACGGTCTCTTCAGAGCATGTCTCACGGTGAGTTACTTCCAATGGATGGGTAACTTCTATGAGCAATAAGATGGCGTGGCGATGGAAAATACACTTAGTCCAGTAGTATCTAAATTCTTTATAGAACGTTTCGAAAAGAGAGCAATCGACGCCTTCGATTCAAAGCCGACCTTGTGGCTAGTTTACGTCGATAACACCTTCATCAGGAAACATAGAAGGGACGCTCTGAACCTTTTTCTTGACCACTTGAACGCTTAACACTTCAGCATCAAGTTCACCATGGAGACTGAACAGGACCAGCGGATAGCATTCCTAGATATACTGATCGAACGATGTGGTACATATAGGTACCTACACGCCCTATCGAACCACCATACTAGCCAAAAGAGAGGAGTCATGACTATCCCAACGGAACGTGTCCGAAGAATATGTGAACCAGAGTATCTGAAGAAAGAACTGGAACATCTTCAAGTGACCTAGACATCGAATGGATACAGTGTACCTGAGATCAACAGGGTCATGAAACTGAAGAGACATACAGTTCAAAACAGCGAAAAGTCCCAGGTAGTTGCACGTTCTTATCTACTCTATATCCCGTGTGTCACAGAGAGAATTGGTTTATCACATACTGTCCACCTGTGGGAAGGTATACATCGGTACCACCGAAAGATCAATGGGAACTAGGAGGAAAGAGTATAAAAGAAACTGCAGACTAGCGCAAACTGACAAGTCAGCTGAGGCGGAACACGCAGTCAGTGAGGAAAACCACAGGATTCTCTTTGAGAACGCGAAACTCATTGTCACCAACCAGGCATACCATAGTCGACTTATACGTGAGGCAATAGAGATCCACAGATATACGGATAATTTCAACAGAAAAGAAGAAGCTGTGAACCTCAACTGAATATGGAATCCCATTTTAAGAATATCAAAATAACAAATATCTGACGGCAGGAAATGCGGCAATCAAAACTTATGATACTTCTTCGAATCCAGAAAAAGTAATCAGTACTCCATACTACATCATTCCATATAAATATGCTTACGTAGTCGTAACACCCAGTCATCGAAGTGAAACTCAAGATGTATGAGCATTTGAAGAAGCTGGCCACTCTCGCCAGCGAAACGTCAGGGAGAAATACCAAGAAATGACGGCCTTCAAACCCTTATGAAAGTGGTGATACTGATACAGTTCACTCCCAGTCATAAAAAATAGGATATGTGATTGTTTTGTTGTTAATATTTCAGTCATTAATACCAAATTTATCACCTCATGATCAACTGAATTGTGTCGTTTTCAGAATTGTTTTTCTGGTATGGGTATATCAATTCGAAATTGTTTTCTTTTTCCATTTTCCAACTTCTTACTAGTTCTCCCAAGAGAGAGAAACTTGTGCCGAATGGTCCGGCTGATTATTTTGGGTTCCGAATCGCATATGAACCTTGACAAACCTAAAGTGTTATCTGTTAAGGGATCCCACCTACTATAATTGACATCGAGGCAATCAGATATTGCCTACCTCACTAAGTCAGGCAGAAATATTTTAACCGTGACCACAGATTGAACCTATAATCTGAATCGAGTGTGAACTGGCTATAACATCCCAAGATTCGTACCATTCACCAGCTAATATTCAATGAAAATGTGGTCACGCTCTCTCCCTTGTTGTCTCTATCGAAACAAGGTGCATATATGATTAATTGGATATGAATGCTACGAAAGTATTGTCACTCTTTCGAATCAAAGATTAATGTGAAAATGTGATATGAATAATCATTCGTTTGGCAGCAACTTCTTGAGTGGGGTTCCAAACACTTTTTGTTATTGGGCCAAACATATTTTTCGCCTCAGTCGAATACCCACACCGCCTTCCACATCGTCAAACCCCAATTGTGTCGTTAACTGTTGTATAACACGGAGAGGAAATCTGATTCATCCCGACGTCTCGAAAGTTAGAGGATTTACGGCAGTTTCAGCGACCGATAAGATTGATGTCACACATCGGTGACAGCACGGTATGGTTTGGAAAGTGGGTATCTTGCACGCGATTCGTTGGGGAAATTCACCTTTCATTCGATATTTTTTTTTTCATGGAATTCATTCAAATGGAAATTATATGACGAATGAAAATCAATGAAAAACTTTCCTAACCGCAACGAAGTGTAAGACACAATCCGGATACAATCCTATCACCAGTTCATTTCGATTACCGTACGAACCAATAATACGAAACGAATCATGATCGAGAAGATACGCTTTCGTTTGAATAAATCATCTTGTTACATGAATTTTCACTATTCCATTTCGTCACACTGACTGACTCACGGCTCTGGATATTTGATCCGGGTTTATTGCACGAGTATCGACTTCGACACATGGCCGGATGTTGATCTGATTACTGCTTTCGATGGGATTTTATTCTGTTTCTAGATAGCCGGTCTCATCCGTTTCGATATCAATCAAAATGTTCTGATTAGATTTCTGTTCGAGATTGGTTTGTATTTCATCAGGGAATATGAATTAACTGCGTATATTTGAATCATTCTGACACAGTGACCTTTGTGGAATCTGTCCATTGAATACAGTTTGAAAGACATTTTTTTGTGGTGGATGAAATTTTTCTTCCCAGTTTATTTTTACGGTTCTCAACCTGTCACTATCTGAAAAACGGAACTGAAAACGGAAGAAGATTTTATTCTGAAACGTGAACAACGATAAATTTTTGGTAATGGTAAATTTGATTGTATTTTTCTGATAGTCAAATGAGTTATACGAGAAGTTGTTGACTTATAGAACGTGTTTCACTCAAAAGGAACTGTCTTTTGATTAAGACAGCAACTTCTCTGGGTAGATCAAAGATCTGCCCTTTTACTCTTGTATACATTCCAATATTTTTTCTTGCTTGAATGTATTCAAGAAGGGAGAGAGAATTCATAGAAAAATTAAAGAAATCAAGGGGGAAAATCAAATCCCAAACGGAAGGGTGAAATGTATTTTTCTGGCCAATAATGAAATGAAGGATTAATTGATCAAAAGAAATAATGTTGTTACAAAACGTCGAGATATCGAATATGAAATATTATTCAAAAATCTTCTAGTAGTACTAATATTATGGTTGAACTAAGCGAGGAGGACACACCTTTCAAATTTCTACTGAAAGCCAGAGACAACATCATCCCCAGAGGTTTTCAGCTGAAATCACCCATTCCAGAAGAGAGAGCCCAACGCAAAATGGAGAGAACTAGTCGAGCCCTGCTGAGATCGCAAAATCGCAAATCAGCTACCACGTCTGGAAAATAGCTACTCTATTACAGGACCCATGGAACAATTCAAAAAAATTAGAAGGAACTCTGCGGAGAAAGATAACAAAACAATATCTGCAAAAATCAACGGCAGATGTACAAAAATTCTTCAGGATATGGGAAGCACCCATATTCGCAAATGGGAGCCTCTGGTCAGGAAACAACAAATGGACGAATCCCAGAAGCCGGACAGCAACAAGGTATTCAACACCGTGAACATAAGCTCTCGTCCACTCACATCAACGGAGGAGTCACTACTGGGAAAGGGTCTGAACTTCGTACTCGCACCACAAGAAATACACACATTGGAGATAATCAGCGTGTGGAATCAACAAGTTGCCACATCGACCAAGTTCAGGCAGGGGAGTTCCGATGGAAGATAAAAGAGCATATTGAGTGCGCCACACATCCAACATCAGTCGAGCAACACTAAGCATTGTGCAGATTTCGAAGAGATGATACCATAAAAATTCTACCTGCACATGAAGGAAACGCCACAGTAGTGATGGACGACCAGTATGAGGCAAAAATTCAGGGAGTGCTGCAGAAAGGAAAATACAGCGCGCTATCCAGAGACCCCACTCCATCGATAGAGAGAAAGGTATACCTAACATTGGAGAAATACCAAGTTTTTGTTTCGGACAAGGAGAGATCCTAACTAACGCCTCATCACAGGAAGCCATTCCACCTCTACGGGCTTCCGAAAATCCATAAGACGGACGTACCTCTCAGGCCGATCATCAGCTCCAGGATTTCGGCAATCCACAGCCTCAATCTACTTCCCATCCCACAGCCACCACAAGGAAATTCCTCGTCCTTCGTGAAGAACTTCAGACACTTTGTTGAAATCTGAAGAAGAATCGAGACCAAAGAAGGAGACCAGCCTATTAGTTTCGATGTAGAGAGCCTCTTACCAACCTTCTCTGAAACTATGCAGATGGTGAAAATCTCCAACGAGCAATGCCATCTTCTGGGTGACGACTGAAGTCTCAAACTCCTACTGCACTGATCAGAGGTGACCTCTTACAGCGGGCCATCGTACGGCAAAGCCACAAAAAATAATTCGCCGCGATCGAGAATCGACTCCGGTCATCTTGCAGAAAGCTGCAACCCTTTACAGAAATGAGAATAAGGAGTAGATAGTTCAAAAAGTTTGTGTTCACAGTCCAGCCACTGGTGGGTCGAAACAGCTGTCTGGCATTGGATTCGTGAATGCAATTCTTTCGAAGATGGAAATTCTGATTTCTGTAAAGGGTTGCAGCTATCTACAAGTTGACCAGAGTCGATTCTCGATCGCGGCGGATTATTTGTAGCGGCTTTGCCCTACGATGGCCCGCTGTAAGAGGTCTCCTCTGCTTAGTGCAGTAGGAGTTTGAGACTTTAGTCGCCACCCAGCAGATGGCATTGCCCCTTGGAGGTTTATAGTTCGAAATGTTTGTGTTCACAGTCTAGCCAAGTGTCACTTATGAGGACTGGTAGGTCGAAACAGCGGTCTGGCACTGGATTTGTGAATGCAATCTTCTCGAACAGGCGAATTCTGATTACCAAAGTTCTCGTCAAAGAGGCACTTGAGATCATCGAAGAGAAGCTGAGAGATGACGATATGGAACGACGAGATGACGAGATGGAAAATGGTACAACACTAGGCATCATGGAGTTGCTGGAATGCTGCGTTCAGAATTGCTACTTCCAGTTGAAGGATATCTGGCGTGGTTCGAAGCATTCGCCATCAAACAGGCCAAGAAGAAACCCCGTGTCTGGTTGGAATACGTTGACGACACGTTCATAGTATGGAACCACGGAGATGCAGAATTGGACGCCTTTCTACAATATCTGAACAACGTGAGGCCCATCATCGAGTTCACAATGGAAAAAGAAGCTTAGGACAAGGAAAATGACAAAGAATAAATGGGAAACATTAGTCTATAGGAAACCAACTCATATTGGGCAATACCTGAATGGGCAATCCAATCACCATCAATCCACGGAGCGGGAAATCGCCAAGTCTCTAATTGATCGGGCAATCATTATCTGCGACACCAAAGAAACTGTCGACAAGGAGCTCAACAAAATTATGAAGGATTTTCTGAAGAATGGCTACTTGAAGAAGCTGGTGGATCAAACATTGGTCCGAACGAATCAACTGGAGAACACCAAGGAGATACCGGAACAACAAATTCTTACCATCCCCTACGTGAGAGGATTTTCAGAGAGAATCAAGAGGATGTAAGGGAAATACAACGTCTGAGTCTGTTTTAGACCGGGGAACACAATACGCAGCCAGCTCACAAAAATTCGACCACATAAGCGACATCAACAACTGCGTTTACCGGAAACCATGCGAGTGCGGCAAATCCTAAATCGTAGCAACCAAAAAATCATTGGAAGTGAGAATAGGCGAACACAAGAAAAACATACAACGAGGAGAAACAACGAAATCAAATCAGGAATAGCGGAGCATGTTTGGACAAACCATCACAGCATTAAATGGTCAGAAGACGAGGTCATACCCAAGGAGGTGCCTACGAAAAAGCCGCCTACATCCTCAACAACGACGCATTCAGTCACCCCAGCGTAGAGATCCGGAATGTGTGGAGGCCGCTCATCCAAGGCATGGACCGATTCCGGCTCGATGAGTGAGAATCTCATAGTAAGTACCGCCCATTTCCCCACCATAGGGATGTCGGGGCCTTATATCCGAAGACGATCACGGATACCAGCAATCAAAACGTCGTGAGTACCCTCAACTTGAAACTTGGTTTCAACATTCATTCATACTATTTCATTTATTTCTTTATCAACATTTTTTTACTAGTATTTCACATTCGATGCCTCAGCTTTCTTGTCACAATATTATTTCAACTATTTCTTGCTTTAAAATTTTTCTGACTATTCAATATTGAGATATTCGATATCTCAATTTTTTGTAACAACATTATTCCCTTTGAACAATCAATCCTTAACTTCATTATCGACCAGAAAATCCGTTCCAACCTTTCGTTTGGGATTGGATTTTCTTACTTGATTTATTTTCATCCATTCATTCTCAGGAACAGAGTCAAAAATATAGACAATGGAAGTCCGTACCATTAACATTTATTTTTATTTTTTCAGATTGTGAAAGGTTGAAAACCCAAAAATAATAACGAGAAAAAAATGTCCATTGAGATTCTCTGATTTTCTTCACGATTGTACTTCTTCGAGTATTATGGTCATTGTCGTTTCAAAATATTGCTTCTATGGTTGTGGTTAACTTTTGAATCGAACATAGACGGTGGTATACAGATGTGGAAAACTAACATCGGTTCAGGGGACTCCCATTGCTCAGTTGAGCCAGCCAGCACTCATAGTCGAAAGCTTGAAAATATAGATTTGGTCGCCATAGTCTATTCATTATGAGATTGAACTACTGTAATTACGATCATTAGAGCCCGCATGCTACCTACGTATCAGTTGATTGTAGAGAAAAGAAATACAGTGAGCACCTTATGTAACGGATAAAGTCATTTTCTACGTTATTAGCCATTTTCAAGATAAACCCCGAAACACGTCGATTCATGTTTTCGAAAAGACACTCTGTGACATGAAAAAAATCCCCCCCTTCACCCCCCTCAACGTGACAGCCATCTCCCTAATTTTTTTAAATGCAAAAAGGGGTCGGGTGATACCTCATTTTGAAGGTAATTCAATTTTCTGTACAGCCATATCTTTATTTTTTGATTTCGTGCATGCGTCGAAACAAAAACAATTGAATAAATTGTGTTATCTAAATCATTCATTGAAGCGGTAGCAATCAATGTGCAACTATCGGAACTCTCCAGATCAAATGTTCAAACCGACAGCCATTTGTTTCTTGACAATAATAAAGACGTTGCTGCAAGCTATCAACAACATCATGAATGGTTTCGGGAGTGATACGTTCTATTTCTTCCCTAATTCTGATTTGCAAATTTTCAATATTGTTTGGTCTATTGACGTATACTTTGGATTTTAGGTAACCCCACAAAAAGTAGTCAAGCGGTGTCATGTCGGGAGAATGGGCTGGCCATTCTATGGCACCTCGTCTACCAATCCATCTGTTGGGAAAAACTTAATTCAGATATGTACGAACGTTAGCTGTAAAATGTTGTGGAGCACCATCTTGCTGATACCAGATACTCCCATCTATTTGATTCAGATTATTGTCATCCGGAAAGAGTCTTTTCAGCGTTGGAACTGAAAAATTTGTCAAAAACGTTCACCGGTTAATGTTTCGTTGAAAAATAATGGTCCAATTATGCGATTATTTATAATCCCTGCCCAAACATTAACTTTATTGGGATATTGAGTGTGGGCATCCATCATCCATTGGGGATTTTCTTGGCTCCAATATAGACAGTTCTACATGTTGACGGTTCCATCGAAAATAAAAGTTGACTCGTCGGAAAACAATATATTTTTCTCGAACGAAGGATCCCACAGACACCTGGCTTCCATTATTTCTCAAAACTCAGTTCTGCAATCTGTATCGTCTTCGATGAGTTCATGTACCAATTGTACTTTTCAAGGGTGATACTTTTCACTTATAAAAACACGCAATATCTAAGTTTGACTTATGTCGTAATCGGCGGCAAGTTGTTGGATAGATTTATGTGGATTTGGAAATATCCAATTTCTTCCCATCGTCAATCAAAACACTCCTGCCTGGTTTTGAAATATCTTTGACAGTCCCATATTCACGGAATTTCGTTTCTATTCTACAAACGGTAGATTGAGAAATGTGATGATCAGGATATTTATCATTGAACATTTCACTTACATTCTTCTGGGTTCTAGTTTTGTCCCCACATCCCAGCATTATCAACACTTCTATTCTTTATCGTTCAGTCAAATGAGACATTGCTAGAACTTTTAGCCTATTGTCTGAAAGTAATACTGAACGAGATCAACAACTGCAAAACTGTTTCTCTTCAGCACGTTCACAGAAAATATACATTTTTTACTCAATTGTCACGGCTGACAAACAACGGTTGGTAAAAACACAAAAAAATTGAAGTTGCATGGCATATTGTACAGTGGACGTACCTATTCAATGGAATACCTACGTGATACCTTTCAACACTTGGAAATTTTTTGTTTCATCATGACGCATGCACGAAATTAAGAAATAAAGATATGGCTGAACAGAAAATTTAATACCCTTCAAAATGAGGTATCATTTGACCCCCTTTTGCTTTTAAAAAAATTGGGGGGATGGCTGTCACGTTGAGGGGGTGAAGGAGGGGGGATTTTTTTCATGTCACAGATTGTCTTTTCGAATACATAAATCGACGTGTTTCGGGGTTCTTCTTGAAAATAGCTTAAAACATAGAAAATGAATTTATCCGCTGCATATGGTGCTCACTGTATAGGTAGTACGTGAATTCAATTGATCACTTGAGAGTTTGTCACTATCATATCCTCTGATTGTGATCTGGTCTGGTTCATTGATTACTCGTGAAACGATGAATTTCTACATCTGTATATCACATAAATTTTGTAGAGGTTACGTAATCACGAAATCTGGAAGTGAAGACAAAACATTCGCAGCAGTTGATGTTGGGGATCTAGTAGAGTGATATTTCTATTTCTGCTGTTGTATTGGTCAATTTTATTTTTGATATGTTATTTTTTTTTAAGTACGTGAACTATAACACCATAGAGACGTATCTCTGTTACTTTACAAAAAATACTAATAGTTCGATAACTATTCGTGGTAGAATCATCGGAAGTGAATCATTGAGGATCGTTCATAAAGGTAAAAATTGATAAAACAAAAATATATTACAGTTTACTGTATATGATTTCCACTTAAAATGGGTTGACAAAACCGCGACACGTGTTTCGCTATTACAATAGCTTCTTCAAGCAAGATAAATATTTTAAGAGATAATATTTTATCTTGCTTGAAAAAGCTATTGTAATAGCGAAACACGTGTCGCGGTTTTGTAAACCCATTTTAAGTGAAAATCATACAGGAAACTGTAATATATTTTTGTTAATATGGGTTTTCAAGTATCGGCCAGTTCAATTCAATTTAAAAATTGATAATTACTCATTCAGATTACTGATAATCATACAAGAAATAGATAAATGTTCTCGAATTCTGCTTATAACTGTTATATTTCCCACCTAGTTCTTGACAAAACAAAGAGTAATGTTTTCTATTCATGTGTGGGTGGTATGTGTTGTGCGCCCGAAAAAATAACACTGCTTAACGAACTGTAGCAGGATTGCAGATCAAGGAATGAGGGATTCGGGTAATTAGGCGAATCCCTGTAGCAACGGGAATGGGTCTTTCATTTCATGAATTCCTGTTTGTGTAATCATTTCACTGGAAATGCTCATGAATCTTATACGGTAACTGAATTGATCCTTATTCAGTCAGAACATATCCACCGATTGAATTTGTTCGGCTAATGAATGTTAGTGAGTTCCGATGAGTGATTTCTAGTTGATCAACGATGTTTGCTAATTTCGCCTTCATTCAGGATGGGGAGAAAGAGATTTGAAAATTAATTACGTTCGACGGGTGATTTTACTTAAACTAAGAGTAACTTTGATTGGAAGATAGTAAAACTGCCCCTGGGATTTCTGTTCATTCAGACAATAGCTGTCAGAACTTCCGATCAGTAATTGATTACTCTCGAAACAAAAGTGACAAGTCTACGTAGACGGTAGCACTCTAGGCTGCAGTATCAGAACTATTATCTGTCATTGACTGAATACTTTCAGGTCCACACATGCATAAAAAATGTTTCAAGTAAGCATGCCCATATTTCGAGAAATCGTCATTTTACAATATTGAACTGGTGGCGACCTCTATCTTATCATGTTGAGTGGCACTCAAAAGGATGCAACTTTGTTATTCCAGGTTATTCATCATTATTCTGTTGGTGAAGTAGAACTTTATGTTAATTCACAATTCAAAGTGAGTGGTGAAAAAGAGATTTTATATATTTGGAAATATGTTATTAGCATCGGTAATATGTGTAATTCAGAAAATGAATGGAATCAACAATGAAATTGTTGATTACTGGCAACAAATTCGAAACATATTGGTTCCAATTCATTTCCACCTCAACACGATAACTCGTTTCCTGAGAATAGACAGACACCACCCTCGAATTGAAAGAAGGATTGAGTGCAAAACCAGGCGGTATTCAGACAAATTACAATTTAGGGAGAAAAATCCTCGAGCGGGATTCGAACCCACGTCTTCCATCAACTAGACGGATGCTATCATCACTGAGCTATCGGGGATCCTGTGTTCTTCATCGTAAATTCGGAAGGTTTTCTTCCAAATTCTAGTGTCGGTTGTTGTTATTATTCACTCGAGAACCATAGGCGGTTTTCGACTGACGGAGGTGTTAGATGGAAAGAATACTCATTCTCCATCATTGTCTGGATGCAGCTATCATTTCAACAATTTGTTGATTATACGGACAATAATTGATCTTTCGATTATATTTCCGACTTGGGATCATCTGGTTGGTCTCTACATCTGTACCTCCGTCAGTCAAAAACTGCCGAAGGTTCTCGATTGAATATTAACAACTAACACCAGAAATTGAGAGAAATGACTTCCAAATAAGCAATGCTGGACTCAGGGCCGTCGATAGCTCAGTAGTAAAAGCATCCGTCTTGCAAATGGAAGACGGGGGTTCGATTCCCGCTTGAGGAAGTTTATTTTTCTTAGATTTCTATTTGTCAGCATGCCGCTACCATTTCATCAATTTGTTTATTATACAGACACCAATACATCTATCGTTCATACTCCCGACCGTTATATCCATCTAGAAAATTTGGTAGGTAACCGAGTGTATTCCATTGGTCAACCACTGTTATAGAAAGTGCAGAATTGCTTCTATAGCTATAATTTTGAATTACTCATGACGGTGGCAATATTTCCACCTGCAATTAGTTTGTGAAATACTCGCATCATGACTTTCCTCCTATTAACTCTGGTTAGAAGTCACTAGTATATTCAAAACGACAAATAACGATATCAAAACTTTCCGTGATTAATCTCGACCATTTTCCGAGAAAGTTCCGCAGTAGATTACGGTTGGATTCAGTTTGAATTCTCTGAAATACATTTCAGTATTATAATTTTGAGAGAGTGAATATCACATCAACAATATTAGTGGATTCCATCAAATAACGATAGATTACGAGAAAAAAGTAGGCTTTTTCAGGATAATGTTTGGTTCCCAAGGTTGATGCACTGAATTGTGGAAAACCTAGTGCAAGAAAAAGATATGACTGCTCAACCACTGGAAATTTTCAGAATATGTGATTACTCTGTCCTAAAAGTCATATCGATTTTAATTTCGGATATCAGCCAATAGTTCATCCAT
>JAVJAQ010002626.1:182327-347064 GCA_032362365.1 Zygogramma bicolorata | reverse complement strand
TATATAATATAATAATAATAATAAGGTTTATTTGGATAAACAAATTAACAATATATCTTATAGACTATAGTACCAAATAAACAAGGGGAGAAACCGCAAAGCCATTGGCTGTCCGCGGTGTGGGTGATTCGCTAAGTATTAGATTGCTAATAAGTATTACATCACTAACTGTACACTATATATAAGTCTAAGACTAGAATAATAGTAGTAAATAGAAAAGAGGAAGGAGAGAAATTTTGAGAAATATTTGGTAATGCGTTTGATGAGGATCAGCTGGGACTATGTTATTGAATTATTTATGATTTGGTGAATTTGTGATCTTTCCACGGTATGCAAGAACGTTTTAACTTTGTATCTGAAAATATGGCGAGGAGCTATATTTCTAATGGTTACGGGTAAAAAATTGTAGACTCTGGTCGAGAGAAACATGTGGCTCCTTTGTCCAACAGTCTTGGTGCTGGTGGCTATTGACAAGTTTTCATTCATTTTGTTTCTCGTTTCGTATGAATGTGTATATGAACCGAATTCTTTCTTATTCTGATGACAGTATGTGGCTAGTTTACAGAAATATATTTGGCGTGTGTCAAATATTTGAGTTTCTTTATACAGAAGATCGCTGGAATATCTCCTGTTCTTTTTGTGAATAATCTTGAGAAAAAGTTTCTGCAAAATATTCAATTTTTCCAAATAGCAATTTGCCACTCCCCCCCACCCTAGTATTCCATAATTCAATCTTGATTCTATTAGTGCATAGTAGGCTATTTTCAGTTGGGGTAGTTCCATGACATGAGAGAGAATTTTGAATTTATGTATCATAGTTCGGAGAGTTTTAGTTATTTGTGTGACATGGTGATCCCATCTCAAGTGGCAATCGATGCTTACTCCTAGGTATTTAATTCTATCCGTTGTCAAACATTTGACATTGACACAGTCACATGGCCTGAACTTCCCAGCACGCTTTTCGCTGGTTTAACTAGATTAATTCTATATAAATCAAATTTTACTATGTATACAGCTCTTATGTCAAAGATGCTTGCTGTACCCTGACGAGCTAGCACTGATGATGACGAAAGTCGAAAGCGCTTTGCAATAGAATCAAATTTAAATATACACTTCATACAAAAACCTTCGATTCATTCACCAAAAAGTGTATTCAGCTTCCCAACTTCAGTTTTTAAATGATTTCTCGGTCGTAAATTGTAGCCGATATGATCTGCTCCCACAGCCGTCGGATTGGTTATGGTTGTCGGACTTTTGGCTAATGACTGTTCAGGTAGTAACGGTCGGTCTGGTTTGTGACGACCTGCATCCACCGAAGGACCATTTCCTGAACTGTTTTTCTTTTTGTTGATGAGGGCCCTCCAGACATTTGGAATATTTTGGGAGTCGTCTCTTTTGTTTATTTCTCCATGTTTTTTTATCTCGATGGCTTCCCTAATTTGGCGTGTTCTGAAATGGTTCACCTGCGCTATTTGCTTTGCTGCCTCAAAATTTATTTTGTGACCCGTCTGGTGGTGGTGTTGAAACAGGGCGGAAGATGTTTGTTTTGTCCTTATGCTATTTCTGTGTTCCTGCACTCTAGCTGACATTCTCCTATTCGTCTGGCTAATATATTGCTTATCACAGTCCCCGCATGTGATGCTGTATACTCCTTGGTTTTCGAGAGGGGGTCCTCCGTCCTAGTTTTTCTTGGGTTTGTTTGCGCATGGATTGCCCTTCTGATTGAGTGTGTTCCATAGCCATTTTGTTGAAGTGCTTTTGATGTCTCTGCTAGCTCTGCTTGTCTGTTTGTTGTTTCCGTCAGACGAAAAGATCGGGACACCAGCGTGTTGACTACGGATTGTAGTTGTGTGGGGTGATGGTGGGATTCGGCGTGTAGGTAACTGTTTGTGTGGGTGGGCTTTCGATATACTGTGTATCCTAAAGTGCTGTCCGGCTTTCTGGTTATCAATAGGTCTAGGAAAGGGAGTTGTCTATTTTCTTCTAATTCCGTAGTGAACTGTATGCACTGATTCAAGCTATTCAGATATGCCACGAAGCGAGTCAGCTCTTCTTTTCCATGAGGCCAGATGATGAAGATGTCGTCTACGTATCTCTTCCATAGCGTCGGTTTCTGTTGAGCATTTCGTAGTGCTTTTTCCTCGAAATTCATCATGAACAGGTTTGCTACAACTGGGGATAAGGAAGAGCCCATGGGAGCTCCTTCTATCTGTTTGTAGAATCTGTTGTTGAAGATGAAATAAGTGTTCATCACGCAGTGTTTCGTCAATTCTGTGACGTGATGTGGAAAGTCTCCTCTTTCTTCGATCATTGACAAAGCTCCTTGAATGGGAACGCTGGGATACAGGGACTTGATATCTAGGCTGACTAGGATGTCGTTTTGGTTCAGTTGGAGATTTTTTATTATCTCTACCAAGTGTTCTGAATTTTTGACATAGGAACCTGCTGTTTCTGTCACGGGCTGCATTATCTGTTCCAAGTATTTTTCCAGCTTCTGAGTTGAAGAGTCGAAGGCACTCACTATTGGTCGTATGGGTACGCCTGCCTTATGGATTTTGGGTAGGCCGTAGAGTTTCGGGCATTTGCATGATTTCTCTCGGGGTATAATTTGCCTTTCTATTTCTGGGCCTAATTTGAAAGATTTTATTTTATCTTTCGTAACTATCTCCAGGTAGGTGGTTGGATCCCTAGCTGATGGTTTCTAGGAACCGTCTTGGAGAATATTCTTATTATGATTTTGTCGCGTATAATGAAGTTTATCAAGTACGTTCAGTATTTTGTAACCATTGGTTTTATAAATACTTTGATAATCTTCAACTTAATTATTTTCCTCTGACGAGTTGATGTTAATATCACCCGATAAAATGGAATTTTTATATTTTCCAGTGATATTATTGATAATTTTGAAAAGTTCTGCTGCATTCGTATCTGGTGGTCGATAAATAATGCCGATCTTCGTTTTAGGATGTATCGATATTATTTCAAGAATGATATATTCACAGTTTCCAAAGGTTTTTTCTCCAGAATATTGAACCTCAATTTTTCCTTTTGTTGGTTTTTCTGCATTCATGGACTTCCGAGTAGTTTTGAGTTTCAATAAATGGTATTTCATTTGGATATAACCAGGTTTCAGTTAATTTTAAGATATCAATTTCTTCTTCCTTCATATATAACTCTTAATCCGTTAGTTTGTTCCTTAAACTTTTAATGTTGAGATATGCTAGCGATAATGCTTTATGAGTCATTATCAATTCGAGATAAGTAAATATAATCTTTCAATTCTTGTTACAGCGTGCCTTCGAAGTTCTTGGAGCGCTGTCCATCCTAACGAACTGCGGTCTTCTATATCTGAGTCCCCAGATGAGAAGACGGGCACCGAACCTCGGTGAAGTGGAATGGTTGCTGCTGTTTGTGTTCCTGGAACATCTTTTACTCGGGATCCGGTATCTCCTACACATATCGATTTCCGATAAGCCTGAATGGGTTCGGGTAGCTTTAGCTAGGAAAAATTACGAATCGAAGCAAGCACTGAAATTTGAGGTAAGTTTGGAAATAAACATTCACGCAGCAAGCCAAAAACATGTATTTTAATCATATCGCGATTAGGAATTGTCTGAACATACCTAAAGACTGCTGATGAATACCGACAAATAAAAAAAGTTGCATATATTTCAGAAGTCGCGGTCATAAAATTTAATTTATTGCCTTTTAGACATATTTTTCTGGATGTATATGTTTCAATTCTCACAGTGGTTCCCTACTAACTAGAGTATATGAATGAAATTGAATGAAATTTTCAATTTGTTTCAAATATTGATGCAATTACTCAATAGTGTAATATAATAAAATGTATGCACCACGGTCTACGGCTTTGTGAAATCGTCGCTCTCAGGGTAAGGTATTTACTTCATACCCTTGGTACATAAATAACTATTCTAAAAGAGATATTGCATGTACAGCTTGTCCAATCCATCTTGGCACAGAAATAATAACTTATATGCTCAGAGATCTCTGTGGAATATACTAAGTTTGGAAAACACCTATTACATCTGTTCTCTGCCTTGAAATTTATTCCTAGAAGGTGTTTTTACTTTCGTCATGGTCTACACTGATAGTGTGCAACTGGAAAGGTATCTGAGTTTGTGCCAAGATGGATTGGATAAGCTATAGATTCCGTATTGATCAAAATTGAGCCAAAGAAGAACATTAGTTGGTATAGTATAGAGATGACATTCGATCCATATGTGTGAAATTCAATAGTGAGCAGCTTATTCGAAATATTTTTTTTAATAATAATAATAAAAATTATTCAAAATTCATAAAAAAGAGCATATACATCAATTGGTAAAAAGGTGAATGAACAATTCAATTATACCCGCGAAGTTAAAAACTTGTTGCGAGAGATACGAATTACATTTATGTATAATATAATATAATATCAAATACCTTCCATTTAAATATGATTCATTTCAATAAAGGAAAAAATAACCCCATTTCATCAGCATTAATAAGTTTCAATGAACTACCAGAAAAAATAAAATCATCCAAATCCATTCATATTTTTTCAAAAGAACTAAAAAAATATTTGCTTACATAATGATGTTCAAATTATCAAATGAATATTATGCTCCAATTTATTATTTATAGTTCATAATTTACTGATGTTTTTTTTTTGACTTCCTCATACCGGAACCCTGTTCTGTCTGGAAGCTGTATATTGAATAAATAAATAAATAAATAAATAAAATATATTTGATAAATTTGTAGAATTCAACAAAATAATATTGAAAAATTAAATAATTTTCTTAACTGAAGTGAGAGATTCCATGAAATAAACTTCGACGTGATTCTTGAATCCATTTTTTAATCTGTAGTTTGGAAGATACTAATGACCTGATCATTTTTATATGATTTGGAATCAAATCATAGTAGAATGGCAATAAATATTTAAAAATTTTCTGAGACATTGTTGTTTTACTTCTATTTTTCAATGTGATATTATTTTTATTCCTTGTATTATAAATATGATTGTTGAAATTTATATTCAATTTGTGTTTATGGATATAAATAATAATGTTATATTTTTAAAATAAACTTGCTTGCTTTATATGTTGAATTTGACAGATCAAGATTTGCACCAAAAACTCAAGTAGGACTCATTTTGAACTTTCATATGGTGCGGCCATATATCTCTTCAAATAATGAAAAGTTGATTAAAGCAGAATGAGCTATTATCGAAAATGAGTAGCTGTTTTATAGAGGCACTCACAACTAATTAAACACATTACGGATATGAATCATCTCAGAATACTGAAGACTGACAATGACCATCGGTGAATTTGAAAACTTTGGACACCTATCAAATATGTTCCGAAGCTTTCCGTGTCATTGGACAGGGGAGTTGTGCTTGAAGAAGTTTGTAGAAAAAGCAAGATCGGCTTTGGAATTCATCAGTAGCAATGAAAATTGATTATAATACGATGTTTCTATCATACTCCTAACTATAATATCTAACTGGAAATTTGAACTCATTTTTCTGTGTATTTTATTTATGTCGCTACTGATTTCGAGATCTCCATTCGAACTTCTCGAAAAAATTTGGGGAAATATAATGGCTAGATCGAAATAGAGATGTGGTGATAATTTGTTTTATTGTTATCTATTAAACGTGAAAAGTTGATGAATCCATTTCGAATGATGAATCATCTGGCATGGGTCGTTTATCTAAATCTGAATTTGATATTGATTCTGATGAAAATAACGGCATCTTCTAATTCCTTGTGGAGTATACCTAATTTTTAGATATGCCTACTGAATTTCTCCGCTATTCTGATTCACCACAAATATTTCAAAGTTTCGTGAAAATATCATCATGATGTTCGATGATAGGAATAATACCAATTATAGAAGCGGTATTTCTCCTGCAGAAGAAACTACTGATCTTCTGAATCAAATAAGTTTTAGTTCTAGTGTTCAAATTGAATTTTAATCAATGGATTCGATAATTTACAAATCTGATTTGAAATTCAGGTTTTGCGATAAATGATTGGAATATGGACACATATTTGTTTTCACTATCCCGGGAGGATTCTAAACCAAATAACAAAAAATCGATTTTTCTGTTCCAGTCATAATCAGTCACTATGGAATTTAAAATGTGTTCGAATGCGCCTTTCCAATAATCGGCCATCAAAATCTCATCTCGCTTCTATCGTCGCCTGTTATTTTTCGATCAATGCTTGATTATTTACCCTTTCCACTTTTATTCAATAACGAACGGATTGAACATATCCAAAAAACCGTGCCAAAAACCCAAGCGAAACATAATCTGATTATAGCTTCGAATGGAATTACTGATCGTATGTATATTCTGTCGCTGGTGGAATATTGAATATCGAGCTGACGGGGATATAGGGCGTGAACAGCCACAACCAGAAGGGTTGAACCTGAAATCAGCGAATGTTATTTGGATTTAATCAAGTATCATTCAATGGGTGCCTTTATGTAGACTCGACAAAGGCCAATTTCGATGAAGGAGGAATCGCGATTTAGTTTTGCTAATGATTCCCTTCTGAACATAACTCGGTAACTAATTGCTACATTAAATTATTGAAGGCAGTCGAACACTCGACACGCAACTGGAAGGTCACGGGATCAGTTCCTGATTGGGAAAAACAACTCTGAGTTTAATGATTAACGAGACTGTGCATAACCATGTTGCTCCTCAGTAAGCAGAAGTGGTTACTTACAAGATCTAGACCCTAAATTCAGCACGTCCAACGAATACTTCTGAGAGTCACTTGCAAATATAGTTTTTCTCAAGCGTAAAATCAAAAATAGTTCTTTCTTTGCTCATGCTTCTATTCCCCAATGAAGAAATACAATCTCTGACGATTTTATGGAAGTAAAATAGAAACAGCAATAACTTAACCATCATTGATGATGGATTTCTAGCACTATGGTGTCCTAGGTGTAGTAGTACATTTGTACATTTGTAGCGTACAAATTATTTGGATCTCGAGAACACAAAGAGTTAGTAACTCGGTTGAGTTATGAAAATTTTGCTCATGCTTTTCACCAAAATCGTGAGGAGCAAAAGGATTTTTGGAAATATTCATTTTCGCCGATTTTTGTTTTCTTGCCTTCGCGCTCCTATTTTCCGAAATAGAAGAATACAGCGGAAATATTTTCATGCATTCCGTCCCCTTTTTCATTTATTTGAGCCAATATATTTTCAAAGAGGCGTTTTCTACAATAACGGCCAAATTCATTTTCATTATTGGCTTGGTAGGTATATTTATAACGGAAACTTTAAACGCGGTTTCGATCAACTTTGAAACGTCGGATCGATTTTAATTTCTGCTTACTCATAATATGGGGAAATCGTTGCGATATCCTTACTAGGACCTTCAGGCTTAACGATTTGTTTTTCAAGCCACCTTGGAATGGAACGACATTTTTGGCGAAGGATCTAGTTTGGGGTGAGCCCCCACTCATCATCAATTGAACTCAAATATTCAAAATCCGAAGAGAGAGTTGCAGTTTTATGATATCATATGCATCTGTGAAATTTCTACGACTTCAAGACTCTGTCAATGTTCCGCATTTTGGTGCTGAAGGTCATAATAATAATCTATAAAAGCATCATTATGTTTAGAAAAATGATAGTTTAGTAAAACGTTTTTATAAAAAATCCAACTAAAAAATCAAAACTAAATAATAGTGGAAAAAACGGAAAAATGCGCTTATATAAAAAATCCAAATAACAAAAGTTTAAAGTTTGAAGTACTATGCATATTAGGTCTTGCTCGCATTCATAAAATCATTCAGGTTAATGTTGGTAACGATTTGAGAGATTTCAATTATTCTAACAGTAAACAAGTTTACTTTCGATGCAATTATTTTCCGATTTAATAATTCATATTATGATAATCCGATTTTATGTATTTTGTATGGATGAACAAACCACATATTGACCTGTTCAATAATTTCAGGTGCCTAGTAAATTTCCAATAGATAGGATGGAATAAATATATCACGAATGAGGGTTAGAGTTGAGGGGTTTACTGGTTTCATATAATTTGTCGGTCGATATGGCCAGGTCTAATGGCATTTTTTTTCCTAACCCTCTCGGTGCGATAGGCAATTGTTAGTTACCTAGATATCAATTCGAGTAGGTGGGATATCTGCATTTAAAACACCAGCCGATTCGATAGCAGTGTGGGTTTTTCTGGGTTCCCCTACAGATGAAAAAGCGAATGCGCTACCGTAAAAATCAGTAAGATGCCCTAAAGCGCTTCGGTGTCCAGGACAATTAGCCGACCCTTGCCCGCACAAGGCTCTGCCTTCTGGGCGCAATCGAAAGGGTGATTGAAAAAGGAAGAATATAAAAAAAAACGAAAATGATTGCTTTCTCCGATAATTGATGTTATCCCCACCAAATCGTAATGGATGATGAATATAGTCACGAAAAAATGGTTTGAGATGATGAAGAAATATCAGAGTCACAGTTAATATAAGTCGAAAACCGAAAAAAAAACAAGAGTCTAATCAATTTCAGTTAATAATAGATAACATTCATTCATCACAAGAAACATTTACAGTAACAAAAAAAAAGTATACGTAGAAAGAACACATCGAAAAAATATTAGAAATTTTAAATGATTTATATAATTGAACTTTATAATATACCATTTCTTATGATAAAATATATGTTTTCATATTTTGTTTGGATTTCCTGAACTTATAAAAAAGTGGCGTCAATTGAAAAGTGTATTCGAGTCGAAAAAAGCAAAATGAGATATCGAATCATTTGAATATGATTCTCATTCTGCGAGAAAAATTTGGAGATTCCATTTGAAAAAAAATGGATGGGATGACTTCCAAGGAGTTCAACCAAGAACGGCGTACTTTGAGTGTGTTATGTGAAAGCCCGTTCGACATGACGCCACTTTGTTTATTTTTCTACTCTTTTAATAACCAATATATCACAATAAATTCTCTTTTCTCCAAATTTGAAGACAAAGTACAAAAATTATCTCAGTCGAATGTTGTTTACTCTATTCTTTGTACTAATTGTGAATCCGAATATATTGGTCAGACAGGAGGATTACTGAAAAATGGTATTCTTTCCGTAAAAGTGACAGTTGACTCCCTGAGAGATGTTCTTTGAGTGAACACTCTTCCAAGGAGGGTCATGCAATGAATTATGGTTCACCAAAAAATTTTAGCAGAATGGAAATTTTTCGAAGAAATTGTTCATAGGAATGGTTCTGAATTTTCAATCCCCAAAATGTCTTAATTGAGAATTAACAGTTTTCAATTGTTTACAAGGTGAATATTATAATTTTTAAGTTGTTATTCTTCATAAAAATTCTATCTCCCTTGAAATTTCACGCTGGTAGTCACTTGTAATACGAAAGTAATTTTTTGGGGTTGCAGTCAGTTGTGTTGGTTGGTGCCAAGTTGATGAAGAATGATCATTTGTCTGTTTTAGAAGATGATGTTTGGAATCATCCTGTGGCCAACATTCTATCATATATATACATGAACGAAAGTATGTATGAAATTCAATATTTATAGTTGATGCTATGAGACATAATCGTTCTAAAACAAATTTGAAATTATTTCGAACATTATAACATTATTATATCTTACCTACCAGGATTGGTATCTAGGCAACAAACAATGCCTCACACCGAGTCAACCAGAAAACTTCTGACCTCGGATTAGGTGGTGAGAAATCTAAATCGAATATAAGATGGCGCTGTGAATCGCTTTACCATCGCCAGTCGAAACATGTTTTCGCTTGATTTATTTTTCTGTGAGATTACTTCAACGGTAGTAATTCCGAACATCAAGCGATATACTTTCGCCAGCATCAAAATTCACTGGGAAATTCTACAAACACTGTCAAATCCTCATTTACATAATCCACACTATTTCTCATACAAATTCTGCTTTCATGGAGAAATTGCAGTCAAACATTGGATATTGAATTTCACAGATTTTTTTTATCAAGGTGTAGTCAGTAAAGCTATTTCGCACGTGGGGCATGTACATTCAGTGATCAATAAGTGAGTGTAGGTTGATCAAATGTCTATTTTGTTGTTCCAGTTCTCACACTTCTCTCAGTTATAACCCCAAAGGAAGGGAACACTGCCTGTTCCGACATTTCAACAGATAATATGTTTTTAAAACACAAGTTCTTGAATGTTTTGTTCCATTCTTCTGATCTGATTTCAATAATTTGTAACATTTCGAATAATTCAACATTCATGTGCCTCTTTCGTCGAAATCTTTTCGGTAATATGACAAATTTCCATGCTCCGACGGAACAGATTTCACACTGAAGTAGAAGTTATGAGTTATAAGGCTTGAATTGCATCCATGCAGTGCGGCCTGTACGAATTTATGGCCCTTAAAATGTAGCCGAGACGTGTCTTGAAGAATTGCTCAAATTCATATTTGAAAAATCATTATGTTCAGCATGAAAGATTTATTTCTGCGGATGTGAGTTTAAGTGGAGAACGCTTGAAAGCAGCATGTACACGCCATTTCTCAGTGCAAAAAAATCACTTGGAAAATCGATATTCGATATCCAATAGGAGACGTAACTCAAGACGCTCGTTGTCGTTTCCGATTCAACTGAATTTCATTCCTTGGCGTGTCTACATTATAATTCGCTCCGATTTTGACTTGAACATTCTATAGCAGTTGACTGCCTGGGGTTGTGGTTACATGCAGGCGTTTATAATTTGTATGTTACTAGCGTCAATTTTTTGGCATGAAAGAAGCTGACAGATGGGCAGAGGAAGTAAATCCATTGTTTGTTTATCTCGAGCTGAATATCGAACGTTTATTTGGTAGGTATACCCGAATACATTTGTTCTTGTATTTTTGGGTTTGGAAATACGGCCTTCTAATTTCGTTACCCGTATCACAGCAGTGGAGTATTTGGCAAAATGTCACCAGACAATTGAAACGCTGTTTTCAACTGTACATCTATTTATACAACTCATCTATACCATTTACAGAGACAGATCAAGAATTGAAACATGAATTTGGATTGAAAACATCTGAGGAACTTCATTAAAAAAATACTGAAATGCATTATATTGTCATCTACCGATTCAAGACTCGGGATGAGGCATGTAGCACTGCTACGAAGGGGGAACTTTCGATCACTGGTGTTGCTTCCAAATAAAAAAACACAGTTCTTGGAACACATAAAAATCAGTTGCGGGCCAGTTTTTGAAAAACAATTTAATTTTGAACAAAAAATAATCCAAAACCGATAAATCTCGTAAAAAATTACACATACATTTTTTCTGAAATAGTTTTTGTGGCAAGTTTTTTGTTTTCTCTAATTCACCTATATTAGTATTCGTAAATTCATTTATATCGAGAGTTTTTTTTGTTGTTGATTATTATTTTTTCATAGTTCTTGGGTTGATATGTTTATAACCGAGTATAATCTGACAAAATAAAGAATCAATGGTGGTATCTATTCAAGTGTAGAAGGATTCACCATCTAAATATTCTTCATTCAGGAAGAAGTTAGTAAACTTCACTCAAATAAAAATGGCGATCTTCAAAAATAATTTCCAGGGATTATTTACAATAAAAAGTAATACTATTCTACTAAACTTCTCTTCAATAGCAGTGAAAAAAGTTTTATGTCAATTATATCCTTATTCTCTTTTAATTTAAGGGTATGAAAATGATTGAAACATGGAATATAATGAGCATGATCACGATACAAAAAATAAAATACATGTATGCAATACCGTATATATTTGATAGGTACCTATTGTATGTACTCCTCTAGTAATATTTTTCCTTTCATAATTCATAAATTCGAAAAATATACTTTCGATTATATATATTATGTGAGCTTGTTTTCATACGAATTTATAATTGATGAATCATTTCTTAGATTTTTATTGACCGCATCCAAAAAAGTTTATATTCGTTTTTCGAGACTCGCCTTAGCACAAGTTTTGCTTTTCAAGACTGTTCATCAGAAGTTCTATCATTATCCTGTTCTATATTAGGAAATATCATAAATGGACTCATCATCATGAAGGTTGTTGGCTCACCAACAAATCTAGACATAATTGAAGACTTGCCATCAATGCCCTTTGATAAAGTTTTCAACAATACTGATCAGTCAAATTTCGATACGTAAGGGCAACAGTAGCACAATAACTCCAACACTTTTTATGGAATCAAGCCCCATCGAGTACATCACTGTTTTTTTCCATTTCGCTTCAGGTAGAGTCAGGAAGTAAACCTCATTCCACTGAAAAATAAAGTATTTCCAGTGATTGCTTTTATATGATATATGACGGTTATTTTTTCATTTTGCAGAGATCGCAGAGAAATAGAAAAACGCTGACGAAGAGATTCAAAACCGTCCACGGTCCTCACGCTGACTGATTCCGAATAAGGATTCTGTTTCATGCATATAACAATGTTGATGGATTTCCAGGTTCGGCAATAACGTTCGATGAATCAGCCTTTCCTGAATGCCCGGTTTCTCGAGATCTTAGTGCTGCTAGATGTCTGTATGTGTCCATATACATTGTTTTTTAACGCTTTTTTACGCCACGTACAATAATTCGAATAGAGATTGTTGTGTTATTCTCCTTCATCATTTCCATTACCCTAAATACTTCACCCAATTGTAGAAATCGATGGAAATATCATCAAATTAGTGCCTACAAATATTTGATATATTTTCTCAAGGATATATTATCTCATTTGTTTTCTATTTTGAAACATTCAGGCCCTATTCTTTCTTTCAGTTTATAAAAATTCTATAAAAAATATTTGGCTCTGAAAGGAAAGTCATTCTTATTTACAGACGATACTACTCTATTCTATTCAGGATATAACTCTGAAGAATTAAAAAATGATAAAGCTGATGAACTGATTCGTATACCGTCTTGAATGTCTTCTCATAAATCGAGTCTAAACCATGCTAAATCTTCGTTCATGTTTGTTTCGGGAAAACAGAACCCAACTCTTCGAGAATTCCGATTAAATTCAAGGAGGAATCAATTGAATATTCCACAATCACGAAATTTCTGGGGTTATATATCTATCTAAATTTATCGTGGTCAAAACATGTAGAAGTATTGAGATAGCGAATTTCGCCAATTTTGAGAATTTTATATACAATCAAGAATCAAATTCCAATACATTATAGAAAGACTATGTATATTCTCCATGAATTTATTCAAGAATCCAACACCTCATCTCAATTTGGGAACAGCAAATAAAACAATCATCAAGCCACTTCAAACTGTTCAAAACAGAATAATAAGATGTATATTCAATTGAGAGCAGCAAGAACCATCAATAAATCTTTATAAACCTAGGGGATTATTAGATATTCTTTCTCTTTTCAAGTACAAACTTTATGTATTCATTCATTCGATCAAAAATAACGTAAAAAGTTCGAATTTGAAATCAACCGTAAATGCCCATGACTATTCAACAAGAAAGCAAATGACTCACAAGGATGTCAGTCTGTTGGATATTGAGGTTTTTGAGGATTTCAATGAAGTGGAAAGAATTTCGTACATATGACGAGGACTGTTCTGCAAGGGGTTGGAGAGTATTTGCAAGATGTTTAGCAAGATTTTGTGTTGGCTCCGAAACTCTCCATAATTTCCTTGATCACCTTAACGACCTCCACCCAAATATAAAGTTCACAATGGAAATCGAAAGCAATAACTCCCTTCCATTCTTAGATGTCCACATCACAAAAACCAATGACTCCTTCACCCACACGGTCTACAGAAAACCAACACACACAAACCGATACCTTAACGCAAACTCCCACCATCATCCGGCACAAACCAATTCCGTTGTGAATTCCCTCATCCACAGATCCATCAACCTCACAGACCTCCACAACAAACCACAGGAACTAGCCCAACTCAAATCAGCCCTTCTTCAAAATGGATTCACAGACCATCAAATTGACAGATCCATCCGCCGCCATCAAACTTCTCATTCCATTCCCAGAGACCCAACAGACAATAACATTTCCCACAAAGCTTTTCTTCCCTACATTAAAGGTGTTACTGACAAAATCAGCCGAATTCTCAAAAAACAGGACATAAAAACGATATTTACAGCCAGCAATAAAATCTCCACATTCCTCCGCTCCCCCAAGGACAAAATTGTCAACGAATCACAGGGTATATATGAAATACCATGTTCTGATTGCCATAGAACATATGTAGGCCAGACCAACAGACGTGTGACAAGTAGAGTATACGAACATCAACTTGCTGTCCGAAAATCAGACCCATCTTCAGCTCTGTCGAAACATCATCAAGAGACAGGACACAACATAGACTTTGCGAACACTAAGACCATCGCCACAGCAAAAACACTACAAGCTCGTATAATTCGCGAGGCCATCGAAATCGAGAAGCGACCTTCCTGCTTAAATAAACGTGACGACGGCCAGAGACTTCCCACTGCATGGAAACCCCTAATTTCCAGATGCCCAGTCCCCACCAAGACATCCGACGGTCCTTTAGTAGCACCCGCTGCTATAAATACTACCCAACATCCCTCGATACCTCAGTTCGATCTAAGGAGTAGGCAGATTGAGACCTTAGAAAGAACTCGTGACGAGACCTGGGGAGTAGGCAGATTGAGGCCCAAGTCACAAACCCTTGCCCCCTGTGACAACACCTGAGGAGTAGGCAGATTGAGAGTTCAGCGTGAAGTCACATTTACCTCTTGAAAATGGCTCCAAAATCGGTGCCGAAACGTCGAGAACAAAACTCCAGACGCGGTTCGGGTTGAACCGCGTCTGGAGTTTTGTATATATATATATATATATATATATATATATATATATATATATATATATATTCGAAAAAGAACTTCAAGGGACCAATCTGATCCCTTACCTTCCTCAAAGCACTGGCATGGAAAATTGAGGGAATGAATTTTTTCTTCGAATTGTTTTTTGATTGAATCCCAAGAAACAATAATACTTATAAAGGGGTGGTAGTATAAAAATTAAAATTAGGTTGAATTAGGTTAAAAAATTACTTTATTTTATGTATATTGCCTCTCAGGACTCTAAGCTCCTATCCCAGATTACTCAGGGAGGCAATAGAGATGCATAGAGACAATTTCAACCGAAAAGAAGAAAGCATGAACATCAATAATATCTGGTAACCCGCATTGAATAATTAAATTATGTATTACGAGACGCTAAAAAATACTTCCACTCGAATTGTTAATGAGAAAATAGGTTTGCTGAATATGAAGGGCGGAGATCAACTCTTGTAAAACGAATGATGATAATATGTTCTTTCACTCGTCAACAATATTCTGAATTTTAATATTTGATATATGCCCGACTGTTACAGAAAAAAATGCAATGCAGGTCAAAATAAGCTATTATAACTCTAATGCAATAACGCATGAAAAAGATGAGTTGTCCACTCGATTTGTTACATCAGAAGCTCAATTTATTTGATGAACGGGAATCTGGAAAATTGAAGTATCCTATTTCCAACAACGGTGCATTCAGTCACCAAGCGTAGAAGGGGAATTCAAGGAAACTGCCTGGATTCTCAACAATAGATTGAAGTATGTATTGAAAAACTCTCAGACATAGTCGGTGAGCATACCTGAAGACTGGCTAATAATAAAGTGATCCAGAACAACTCGTACAGGCAACTCTCAACTACGTCTACACAGTGTATAGGCTGATGAACTGTCAGAACACAACTATTCCCTTCTAGTTTCTAATCCAGTTCAAAAAATTAATAATTGACAGTGGAATCTTTACTAGTGTAGGAGGTCAGATTTCTAATCTAACCCAAAAAGTTGCATGTTTTGTTATTCAGCAACTATATAGGTAACGCAAATTTGCCTATCAAAAATTACAAAACTTGTGTTGAATGAAATACTCATTGTAAATGAAGTTTCGGAAACTCAATCTGCTTTCGTTTTAGAAATATGATTTCTCTTCTAGGATCGAAATGAATATAGAAGATAAATATTTCTATTCGAAAACAATTCTAGTAGAGGAATTTTTGTAAAGGAGTTTTGAATACGGAAGCAGGTTTGCTTCTCGAAACGTTACAAACGTTTGGTTCTTCTATTTTTTGATAGACAAATTTGAGTTATTCGAGAAGTTGCTAATTAAAAGGGGGTGTTTTGTTCAGAAGGAACTGTTCTTAATTAACGTAGCAACATTCGAAGAACAAACATTTCCAGATGTTCCATGTATGTACTATTTAGACGTCCCGTGTAGGTACATATTTGGTCCCGTTCCAATCGGAATGTAATAAAAACGTACATGCTTGGAAGTAGTATGTACGTACTATAGTAAGTGTCCCGGGTACGTTCATAATAACTCTTTTTCAGGTACGTTCATTTCGGAACGAGTTAGGGACATACCAATGACGTGCTTTTTTGATAATTCCTTGTACGTACTGTTTATAAGTATCATTGACGTACATGTTTGGAAGGACTATGCACGTACCGTTCGGACCTTCCAGGTGCGTACATATTGGGTCCCTTTCAAAATCGTATCTTTTGAAACTTTTGAGGATCATAGTGATGACGTACATTTTTGGGAATCGTATGTATTTGGACGTCTCCTTGACGTACGCCAAGAAACCTACTTTGTACATTCTAGCTTGATCCCCTCAAGTCTAGTGTGGGCCGAAAAAATACGAACTAGAAACGTCCCACATACGTACATTACCGTTCCTGTCAGGTATGCCCAACGCGCTATCCCAAGTAGCACATCATATGGTGACTTCAAGTTAGTTACCTATGTTCGAGACAACATTAAAATGTTATGAGGAAGTTTAGTAACAATGAAAATATATTTGAAAAAACACTGAAGGATCACTGTCTTATATGCGATGGAGATGTGGAATATCAAACTTGCTGTGCAAAAAGTTCTGGCCGTATTTTCTGATATTGAAATTCACCACGTCGATATTTCAATTTTTCCAAATTTTTTCAGGAATAATTCATCATAAATATTGCATTACCAATATTGGTATATGTTTGAATATTTTAAAGTCATCACTCTCAAAATCCCGATACCCCTTTCAGTTGTGATTCGAAAATGACGAGTTGAATATTTTCATTTTACTTTGAAAACAATATTCAAGCATTATCAGAATTTGCATATCTATATTGCAGTATTATGCCAATATGCCACCTAATGTAATGATTCAATATTTTAATCTACGCTCCCAATGTCGAATGCACATCTATACCACACAACTATTCTTAAAAAACAAGTCTCTCCATACCGTAGAGCGTTGTAGTGGTAAACAACGAAAAATCCAAAGTGAAGATCCAGGTTCATGCCCCGCAGCAGCAGAGTTTTTTCCAGGTTAGTATTCGGTAAGTACATGTGCATGAGTGAAATTTTCAAGTTGACTAATTGGTAAAGAAGAAATGAATAATTCCGAATATGAAAACTGAGAATTACGAAGTGACATCAATTGAATTTTTTTTTTTTCGTCGATATATCATTAACAAGAAGAAGGTACGTTTTCGGAATGTCCCAAACAGTTTCCCTTTCTGTACATTACAGATCCTGTGTGGACTAAAAAAGTACGTACCTGGGATTACCGACTATGCGGAAACGGTAAGTTCCAGGGAGGTCTTATGTACGTCTGTCGGAGACTAAAGTACGTCCCAAATACGTACAATACATACTCACCGTACATATGCAGTACGTCCACTGGACGTACTTGTGCTATCTGGGTGTGCTTGTGCTATTCGAAAATATCGAATTTCATTCATAAATCTCCAGTACATCCTTGTCGGCCGCCAAATGTTCACTTTGATGCAGCAATAACAGTATCTGTAAGTCCCGCAAAGAGTGAATCTGTGATTGATTTCGATCAGCCGATCCCAGACAAGTGATAATCTTTCATCTTGTTCGGTGGTCCGTCAACATCAATCCCACAACGCGCCCTCTCGCGAAATACAACATCGGCGATGGAGTAATCAACTTAGCCCTAAATCAGCTCAGACAGATTGCTTGTCTGAAAATCCCAGACGGCAATCTCCGTTCAGATTCATTCAATTTCAATTTTCCCGAATCGATACAAGTCACACATTAAATTTCATGCTCCATCCACTGTGAAATTCAGTGATGACCCTTCGAACCCTTACCTTATAAGGCGATTTATTTATTTGTTTTATCGTGGGCTTGAGGAGGGTCGATTTAATCTAAATGTTATATTTCTGCAGACTCGGAGTTTCTATCCTACGTTGAGAACAATGCAATAATACCTACCATTCCCTTCGATTATTGAAAGAATATCAAATAAAAGACGGTCAATGGGCAGAGGGTCGGGATAAAAAAGAATTATTGCTCGCGTGCTTTGATCAACAAGTTTTTTCTCCTCGGGCCATTCTTATCGAGAGAATTCGGTAGGAACGGTCATTTTATTGAATCAGAACCGATTGAGTTCTGAAAAATAATACTTCTAGAACCAATGGAATAAATATTATCGAAATCCAATATATTCCTAACATATTAATAGAGTTACAGAGCAGACTCTGATCGAGATGGAATGACAAACAAACGTACTTGTGAACTCTTCAGATCATCAGAGAGAATTGTAGGAAAAAAAAGTGTCATTTTTGGGGGTTTTTCAATATGCAGCTCATTTGTTGAGTTTCTGAGCTTATTTTATTATATACTCGTGGTGAATGTAACATTATTTCATTTTAAGTTTCATTGGAGGTTTTTCAAGTATGATTCAATTTTCCATCCCTCGAGCAGGAGACGTTCTACATGAAACCATTATTTCTTGAATGATTAATATATTGAGGAATCGATCTTTGACACATTATGCAGATGAAAGTTTTATAACATCAGAATATGATTTAACGAATGGTTTTTCAAAATTCTTATGCATATGCAAAAGTACTATGCATATGCATTATGATTAGGAGCTTGAAATGAATGGCACATGTTACGAAACATCATGCATATGTATGTTAGGGTTCGTTTATCGATGCAGAGATATACTTAACTGGTAGTTATATCCTTGTCACTACCGAAAAATAGTCGAGCGCATCATCTCACTTTGAGTATCTACCAGAATATTTCCCTCATAATATATAAAATGTCCCATAAGAGCAATGCAATTATCGAAAACTTACAGCGGTAATTGTATTGTATCAAGTCACCATAACAACACATTTGAAACCGTATCGCTAGACGTCAGTAAACAACACAAATAAATATCATATAGACTTCAAAAATAGAAAAACATTTCGCGTTTAGGTGAGTACTCCATACAATCTATAGAGGAAAGTATAAATGAACAAAAAATAACATTTCCTTGAGAATTTTTTTATTCGTGAAATATTCCAATGAATTACATTCGTGCATAAAAATGACCAGATAATTTTGCATTCAAGCGTGATATCTTATACAAATTGCATTCGGTTATTTTTATATTTTGTAAAAGAGCCCTCGTCTTTCGGACTCGGGCACTTTCGCCAAAATATGAAAATAAACTTGCAATTTTTAGATATCACGTTTTCTTGCAAAATTATCGGTAATTTTTATGCACTCGTGCAATTATGACCGATAATTATCCTGGCTTTGATAAACGGGCCCTTATTCACACAAGACTTCGAGGTATGAGCTGAACATACTTTTTCCAATATTCCTACTATATATCGAGCACGTTCCTTTCTGAATGTTCCAGCAACGAATTCTTCGGTTATGCAGACAATATTTTAGCACACACATAAATCATGTGAAGTACATTGATGATATCTGGATAGTTGAAAATTATATTTGAGTCTCAGGCTCACAAAACGGTGAAAGTGGGTTAAAAAAAATTAACAATGATTCTTCACCACAATAGCGGAAAGAAAAACGAGTATTTTCTCGAATTTTCAATATTAAATTCAGAAGAACCACGTGTTGCCCACACCGTGGCGGTCCCGAATATGTTGATGAGTATATACATACGATCGTTAACACTTTTCATGTGCGAACTATTCTATGTGAATCTCAGCTAGCAGGTGATGCCATCTCATGGTCCTCCATTCTAGGTCAAGAAATGATACCCCATTCAGTGGTAGCAATAGACTCGTCCGTCCCACTTTATCATATTCATGAGTTATATCTCTAGTGTCTAGTTTCTGAGCTCAGAATAGAAAATGCGTGAATACGTCCAAATATTTTTTTTTAATTTAGATTAGTTGCTGTTTGCTACGAGCACAGTAGCTTTCGACACTTGTCATTTGATCGTTTCTATGTTGCCGACATCATGTAAGCAGCGTACTTGACGATGATTGAGTGTGACCAAGATGCATATGACCCTGGTGCGTTGACTTATACCTGAAAAATCGTAGTCATAAACTCTCGATATCTGGCAGTCTTGATTTTGAAGAAATATAACTGAAGAAATCCCTTCGCGAGTTTGTCACCAGAGGCGCACCTCACGAATTAGCCCCCAGATTCTATTTCACGAATTCGATTGTCGATTATCTCAGACTGTGACTGTAACATGAGCTGTACCGAAAATATACGCATATTCTAAACAATTCGATAATCGAATTCGTGAATAGAATCTGGGGGCTGGTTTCGAAGCCTACCCTGATCCAGTGAAATTTTAATCTGTGATGCCGTGACCGTCAACGGTCCCGCCTTTCGATTAAATCAAATTTATAGGTTATGTCATGAATCATAACTTAATGATGCTTTTTCCTTTCGCTTTCAAGTTGATGAAATATGAATCAAAATTTCTGTGAATGTGATTTTAAATGTTCCTAATCAATGGTTGTGAGTGAAACTGGGAAGTATAATGGATATCTGAGGAACCGAAGATAAGCAAGTAATTTTTCCTATTTATTCATAGTGTTCACAAAATGAAAGGTAATTGTAACGTGATTACGAGCCGATGATATGAGGGAAGTAATACGTGTTATGCGATCGATTTATTATGAGTTTCGTACAGGGGATCAGTGAATTGAAAAAGAGATTATATAGGATATATTCCTTCCTTGAATTCGGGTATAGACATCTCTCATTTCGATAAATTGACCAACCACGGCTCACCAAGCGAGAACTTCGCACCAATCCCTTCAATTTTCTCTCAAAGTAGTTATTGCGCAAACGCTTTCCTATTTTCCCACCATGACGTTTTGAAATTTTTCATTTCTTTCTCTTATTTTTTAATATTTGAATTTTCCCCAATAGAATTGCCCATGATATATTATCACCTCGTTTTGAACCGGGTAACACAGATTTATCGTACATGAAAATTGAAATTTTGAATATGCTCACAAAGAGGCACATTCTGACTCAATCATAATCCCAAGAAACATTACATGTTCATAACGGGAATAACATCAATTTCAGAAATCCGAAGAAAACACCCTGTATGTTGATACATTTTTGAAATCTACAAAATTTTCTGGATGCAATGAGACCCCTAGTTGATATGCGAACAACGGATTGAAACACATGGTTCTGCCAAACAAGAAATTCAAAAATTTATGTTGAATTCAAAATTGTAATGACAGAGAATGTTCCAATGGAGAAATCAAAATTTTAGTCGAATAAAAGTCTCGCATTGCGTCAAAAATTGCCTTTTTGTCAGCATATTGAATATTCCGAATATCGTAGCTGGGAAAATGAAGGAAAAAAATGGGGGTCTGCTATAAGTGTACCCGGTAATGAACTTTTCCATTTCAAAATTTTGCACCGTGATAACGCTCACTTCAGCACCACACTTGAACAGGCAGGAAAACGAGGAATCTGATCGAGAAATTTCGTTCGACCGATGGAATTGTTGGACTTTTTATAAACTTTCCATAAACTTCTAGCAGTAGAAGTAAAAACGCTGAACAGTTCAAAATTCTGCTCGCCGATTAATTTCCCAAACGAACATTTCCCGTTTTTTTTCTCGACCTAATACGTTCATTGAATTTCGACTATGGGTAAACTCAAGAAGAATCATTTTTTTCTCATATTCAAAATGAGAAATTACATGATAGCTGCAAAAAAAATCAAATCAGTAGTATTTGTCTCATGAAATGCATTAACTTATTCAAAAATTGTTAGCTTCCTTGCACTAAGTCCTATTTATTTCTTTCAAGAACAGAATGGATGTACTTTTGTATTCATATATATTGAATCTGTCCCAATACAATACTGCTGCACACTGGTAATTAATTCAGTGCCTACTCCGTACCTGTGTTGATTTTTGATCCGTTTATATCCAATGACTTGTATAATTTACTACATGCCATTATTTGATTTGATATGTTCATATCTAGGCCACTTTCATTTATATTTATGTAAATCACAATTTCTTACTCCTCCCTGAAGTAGTTTTTCACTCATTGAAAATGTTTCATCTCAGTGAAACTAAACCATTTATCCACCTTCTGTTTTCACAAACTGACACATATATACACGATTTTATCTCTCGAATATCATCTTTCAATTTTACTTCTGATATTATTAGCAGGCATATCCTATATTTTAATGCACTTATAATTTCAATCTCGAACTGAATCGTATTGATCTTATTATCAACTCTTGTTATATGTAGGTATTGTAAACAGTTATTGTTTGTATTTTATATTTGTTTTCTATGTAATGCTGAAACAAGTGTTTTCGCACTTATCGGCTTCTGCTGCTTTGTTCACGTTCGTTCACGTTGCCATTCTGAATTAAGAATCTCTCTGTGATATTTTGTGAATTTTGTGAATAAAGATTATTATTATTACTATTATTATTATTATTATAATATTCCACTTCTAGCCAGTAATGCAAGTAAGTGGCTTTCTTGCATTCAAATTATCCAACGATTCAAATACGATGAATATTCCTGGAGGGATTACCGTTCGAATGTTGATGATAAGTAAACTCCGGAAACATAAATCTTAAATTTTGAATCGAATTGCAAGATCAGCTCTTCAATTAAATACTGACTTCGAAGACGCGATTATTCTGCGTTCGGAATTGGAATCGCGAAGTAATCAGATTATATTCGTTCCAATAATTAAGGAAAACAAATTTCGCGCACCTAATCGAAAATCGAAAGAACTCATTTCCCGTTCATTTCCGCAACACTCAACTATCTCTGGAATAGACATTTCGACGTGGTAAGATAATTCGTAGTTAATGACGGGAATTGGATATTAATTTTTTGTAATGGCACGTAATTGGGTTGAACTGCATCATTACTCTTGTAGTGAGTAGTCTCCGCTATAACTCTGATCTGGAAATAGTTTTGTATGCTTTGAAAATGGTGCATACGATCAAACTTTCGATGAATAGGACATTGATAGTTTTCCTCATCAAGTATAAATAGGCCTATCGCTCTTCTTAGCATTTTTTCGAAAATCATAGAAAAAGTTGTAGCAAAAAAAATCACTCAGTTTCTCGAAATATTTAATCTTGTCAGTGATAGTCAACACGGCTCCAGATCAAGGGCCTGTTTCATAAAAGTACGAATCTTGTAGCTACAAGAGAAACACAATGAAGGTACAGAAAAAAAACTAGTAAAAAAACATTATTTAGCATCGTGTTTATTTGTGTTTCTCTTGTAGCTACAAGACTTGTACTTTTATGAAACAGGCCCCAGGTCTTTCAACTAAAACGGGGACCATTCAATGTTTACAATATAATACGGACAAAATGGATAGAGGGGAAAACGTAGTATCTATAATGTTCGACCTCACACAGGCTTTCGACACTATTGAAAAACTATACCAACTAGGAATTCGCGACTCAGTAAATGATTGGTTCATCTCATTTTCAGTGCGAAGAAAATCCATGGTTGAAATTTATGAGATCATCACCATAGTGAAACAGTAACGAGAAAGATAGAAGAAAATCACCTGGTATTCAGAATTTTCCTACATGACATTACATCAAAATTTTACATACTTCGATATTCTTCAATGTTTTGTCTGTTTGTTTTGTACCAATTTATATTTTATTCTCACGTTAGTGAGTGTTCCATATTTTAATTTCCACAAAATATCATCCAAAGTATTATTTTTAGTTGTCCTGACGAAGGTAATGAATTTGCCGAAAGCTTGACAGATAACAAAGAGTCCTCTTTGGAACTACCCACAAACTTGACTGCAACCTCACAAAATCAATCGACTTATATTATAGCCAGTCACTTACTCTTCTCATATATATATATATATATATATATATATATATATAATGTGACACTGACCTGACTCATTCATAAATATTCATATCTAGTGTTGATTTCGACACAACCTACTTCGAATCGAATCTCCACAGTTCAACTTCCCTTTTTAGAAGGGGCATTCAACATTGATCCATACTCAAAGAACGAGTAGCATTCTCTCCATTTCCGTTTAACAAAATGCAAGTAGCATAATATGAAGTCGACACAAATTTTAAATACGGAACAGAATTCAAAAAATCATGTTTATAGCACGCCCTGTGTATGTGGCAGTGTTTATACTGGTGAAACATCGAGGCCATCAAGAATAAGAACAGCTGAACATAAAAACAACTTGAGAAGACGAGGGAAACATGAGTGGAAATCAGCTGAACACATGTTATTCAACGAAAAATGGTACACACATGGTCGAGTGGAATACCATTAATTTACTTATGACAGAACAGAATGGAACAAAAAGAAAACTCCAAGAGGCCTCTTATTTTTGAGAGTGAAATTAGGAATATGGGAAATGAATTGCGACTCTGTGATATTCGTAGTTTGAGATCAATAGGGGATTGGGGAATTGGACAATGAATTTCCTCATTGTATGTCTGTTTCGTTTGAAGTTAAAAATAAAAATCCGTGATTCTCCTGAAAAATTGTTTCTGAAAACAACTCCATTTCGAGTAACATCCTGTAGATATCTAAAGAAATAAAAAGTATCTGCGAAGTTGTACAAAACAGATGGCAATAAATTTGAAGAGAAGACAATTTCTACTAATATACGAAACAATAAGAAAAGTTCTCCCGCTGTTTCAGGAAGTATGGTGAAACTTCTACAGAATTCGGTGCATGTGTAGAAAGTTTTGTCTCCAGGAGTTTGTCGGATTGAGTGGATGACTTCGGAAAGAAGCAAGGATATAAGGAGGCGGCTGTTGTTGGTGACGACTTATCAACTTGGAAAGTATATTTGTCGTTGGGACCTTACGGAATTATTTGGTTCATCAGTCCCAAAGAACTATTGTCAATCCGTTTTTATTTTATATTCTCTTTGTTCAGCACTCTACAAATCTATAAATTCGGTTCACTTGGTTGGACTATTTTTTCAATATTGCTTATTTAAATCCAACTTCCGACTGAGACTGTCGGTTTTTGGTCCTATTTACTGGCATTTATAGTAATTACTCTCTCTCTCTCAGTTCCAGTACAGTCAAAATTCATCTTTCAGGCCGCTTGTCACTTTTCAGAGATATAGTATAATGCCAATATCAACTGAATAAATTAGACGAACTGAGCAGAAGAATCTAAATTAATATTCATCTGGCGAATTCGCCAAAAAATTCACCACTAGGGCTCTAAACCAGTTTTGGCCTATAGCAACTTTTGGTCAACAGATAATTTCATGACACATTCTTATAAAAAATATTTCTTCTGTTCCAGAATCCTTTGCTACCATATAAGTACCTTCAACTGTTGTTCCCATAAGACATTTTATTATCTCACGGACATAATAATGAAAAAATATCAGCTGGTTTTTCGAATAAAAGAACACGAGTGTTTTCTAAACATGAAATCTAGCTAGATTGATTTATCGCCCTCGAAACCACCTGTATAATGAATTTCATGAAAATAGTTGAAGCCGTTTCAGATAGATATGAACTGTGTATGCCTGCTGCATACATTAGTTCAGAATATATGAATTCATTTCATATTGGGTTATATTCAATCATAATTTGCTGTATCCCAACAACACAATACCCAAGTTCATGAATTTTTCTTTTCCCAAATGTGAGTATTATTTATAAAAAACCACGAATGTAATATTCCCGAAGGCTTTCCATAATTCGCCGGATAGTTTGCTACTGTTCATGATAAGGGAATGGAGGAAATTTGAATTCCTTCTCCCCGAATATTCGAGGCAAGTATTGATGTGATAACCAAAATAGCCAGCAACGATCCTCATGATTACATTATCCCGGGGTCGGTGAAAGGAACCGAGGAACAATAAAGTTGGATTGTGGAACGTTACCTCATAACATCCATTCTTGTGGGCATTATGACAGAGAGCATTGAGAATTATTCTTGTTACTGGTGTCAACAAAGAGATTGTCCAAGTAATAAACCTTAGATTATAAAACATATTGATGCATAAACGATGGTTTTCACTTATAAAAATTCCTGCTTTTCTCAAAAATGAGAATTTTGCTTAAAATGATCTGATAGTTTTATCCGAAACAAAATTGTCTTGCCGTTATATATTTTGTCTATTGGGAAATTATTAAAGTTTATTGTAAAATAATTTTACTAATATTCATTTCAAGAATAATCTCACGTCGATTTCATCTTCTCTTCTTCAATGAGGCCTGGATGAACTCCTGCCCCACCTGGTCGCTATTATCAGATCCATCTATATTTTGTAATGATTTCCACGAGGAAACGAAATATACTTTGCCAAAGGCATATCGACCAATCAGTGTCACATAGTTCTCGTTGGATTCTTCGGAAAGATTCATAGACACATTAAAAAACACCATATCTCTTTATATACTAGCCAGCGTGCATATATATGCGAACGGTAATAATTGGGTGGTTTTTCAATATACTCTCCAGAAGAACTTTGCAAATTGAATGAGTTTCGATAATATCATAGTATCATAGTTCGAATATTGATAACGAGGGGCTGACCACTACTCATTGTTTTGCACAGCCTCATCATCCACCCCAACAATGACGATTTTCAGTGTATGCAGATGACCTGCAATTGATTGAAGGCAGTTCTGATAATTGAAAAATGATGGCACAGAGAACATTATCTATGAAACAACCCAAAGAATACACAGATGGCTTTTTCACCAAGAAAAGAAAGCTGGGGGCATCAAAAACACCCACTCTCCCAGAATATCCGCTGACATTCTCAACAGATTATAATCCAAATAACAGAACTTTCCAGTTATCTTGATAGATGAATCATTACGATAACATTTTCATAATAGTCATGTAATGATATATACATATATATATATATATATATATATATATATATATATATATATATATATATATATATATATATATGTATATATATATATATATACATATGCTGGCTGGAACTTCCGGTTGATCCGCGTCTGGAATGATTTTCTTGTCTTCGTTTCGACTCCCATTTCGGAGCCATTTCCAAGACTGAGTGACCTTGCGTCTAGGTCTGAGTTGTCTTACTAGCTGGCTATCATCACTGGAGATCGAGGATTGAAGGTTGGTTCCAACCTTCAATCCTCCTCCTGCTCCTGGGAGCACTTGAAAGAGCGTTCGAAAGAAATCGAAAATATTAAAAACCCCTTTTTTACCACGTTAGACAATGAATTTCAACAAAATATGAAACATGTCATCCATCAACTCTGTTGAAGAATATTCCTGCAAAATTGGTAGTGGATTGAAGTAATTTGTCACATACAAACTTTGACCATGTTTTTCACCCCGTTAGGGATGGAATTCCGGAAAACCCTTCCTTATCGTATGCCTACGTCATACTAAAACACACCCTACAATTTTCAAATTTCTACGATCAGTGTTTTAGGCTATGCGTTGATAACCCCTAAAATAACTTCGTTCATGCAGAATTTGAAGTAGTTTAGACCTAAGACTCACGTTGTCCCATTCAAATTCTGTCCCCGTTTTTCATCCCCTTAGGGGTGGAATTTCGGCAAACCCTTATCAATCAGATGCCTACGTCATACAAAGAACACATTTTCCAAGTTCCAGATCTCTACGATCAGTGGTTCAGGCCGTGCGTTGATCAATCCCTAATGACTTGTTTTCAATTCCTTTAGGCAGCACGCCGTCCCATACAGATTTTTCGCCCATTTTTCACTTCCTCAGGGGTGGAACTTCCGAAAACACGGTGAAACGGAATGAAAAGTATGCTATGTCCGTTGCAAAATCGGTTCAGCCATTCTTGAGTTATAAATTATAACTAACACGACTCTCCGAACCTAAATATCAAATGGAAAATTTGCCAGTGTACTCCAAACCGTATTGACAGTGGTAGCAGACAAAAACTGCCAGCCGTAAAAGATCACCCGTCACATCAAGGCTGCCACAATTTCCTAGTGGAAACCTTTGTCATTATGAGGTGGACCAAGGGGCATGCCACTTCAATGATAATAATAACATTTGTTGTCTAACAGTTATCCATTCACAGGACAATGAATACAACAAAACAAGAGATAACTACTGCTCTTCGGGCTTGAAGGCCGTCGTTCTTTGGAATTTCTTCCTGACGTTTCGCTAGCGCGAGTGGCCAGCTTCTTCAGAGGCTTATTCATCTCCGATGACTAAACAATTCGATTTCTCAAGGCGTATTTATATTGATGCAGGTAGTCTGGAGTGTTAATTACTTCTGTCGGGTTCGGGGAATAATCATCATTATTAGTTGCCGCACTACCTGTTGTGATTTCATTAGTTATTCTTGATTTCTTCAGAATCGGATTCCAAATTCTGTTTAGAGTCAACGCTTCTTCCTTTCTGTTAAAATTGTCCGCATGTTTTTGGATCTCTATTGCCTCCCGTACCAGTCGGCTATGGTAACCCTGGTTGGGGGCAATCAGTGTTGCATTTTCGAACAGAATCTTGTGGTCGCCCTCACTCAATGCGTGTTCCGCCACCGCCGATTTGTCGGTTTGCCCCAGCCTGCAGTTCCTTTGATGCTCTTTGAGCCTTGTACCCATGGATCTTTTCGTGGCTCAAAGGCTCAAAGAGCATCAAAGGAACTGCAGGCTGGGGCAAACCGACAAATCGGCGGTGGCGGAACACGCATTGAGTAAGGGCGACCACAAGATTCTGTTCGAAAATGCAACACTGATTGCCCCCAACCAGGGTTACCATAGCCGACTGGTACGGGAGGCAATAGAGATCCAAAAACATGCGGACAATTTTAACAGAAAGGAAGAAGCGTTGACTCTAAACAGAATTTGGAATCCGATTCTGAAGAAATCAAGAATAACTAATGAAATCACAACAGGTAGTGCGGCAACTAATAATGATGATTATTCCCCGAACCCGACAGAAGTAATTAACACTCCAGACTACCTGCATCAATATAAATACGCCTTGAGAAATCGAATTGTTTAGTCATCGGAGATGAATAAGCCTCTGAAGAAGCTGGCCACTCGCGCTAGCGAAACGTCAGGAAGAAATTCCAAAGAACGACGGCCTTCAAGCCCGAAGAGCAGTAGTTATACTAATAACCTCGGCCGCGAAAGCCTTAACCATTTTGTCAAAACAAGAGATGCAATATCAGAATGATACAATAATTCGGTGGATAACATTATATGAAAAACTAAAACGGAGTAGCGATCTAGAAGGAGTCTAAAACATTGATTAGTTGAGATAAGCTACAGTAAAAATGTCACAATACTCAAACACCGAGTTAAAATTTTGGCACATCACATAAATAAGAGGTTTGAGAAAAATATTGGTTCTTGCTCGTGTGTTTCTAAATAGAATGTCGAAAAAGATGATCGGCATGACAGCATAGGCATTTGTGATGCTTATTGAAGAGCACTATTTTCTGTGGGAAGAGCTATTGAGCTTCTTCGATGCAGAAACAGCCGCCAAGAAATATCTCTTAATGCCCCTAAAGAATATCCAGTTGACTGAGATTGTTCTGATAGAATACTGCCAGCTACTGAAAAACCTCTTCAGAAAAGGCATAAAGAACTTATCTCTTTGCAGGGACTGTGAACGAGAAGATTAAAGGGTAGAGCATGTCGTGTGTGACGGCCCTACATACTCATCAAGGAAGAAATCCATATTCGACGAGTAATGATTCGACTTGGTCGATATAGGGGGATATCTATTCACGGAATTGTCTATGATTGTCTATGATTATCTACCTTATTTGGAGAAGCCTACGCTCACCCCCAGAATGATCATTTTGTTTTACTAACCTACCACAATCTGAAAATATAAGTATTAATATCGGAATCTATTTATTTTTTCAGATTGTAGTAGGTTAAGAACCCAGGAAACTGAACGGAAAATATTTACCCACCACAAAATAATGACGTTCAAACAATAATCATTTTTAACTTTTCGAATATCTAGAAGTGATCATTTCCTAACCGCTAATTACGAGAACTTTCGTCCACGATAACATTCAGAAGAATTGTTGTTACTAGCATATTCCGACTATCAAAAGTAATTTCAAGTCTTATTTATTGTTCGCCTTCAACAGTCTCACGAAATATTGCATTCCCTGATCGAACAAATATCGACTTGGCGCTATAGGATTTAACGAGATGTTTTTTAATTTTTATCCGGCAATCAACGAAACTTGACGGCTCTGTGAATAATCAAGATCTTCGATTTTATTTCAATAGGGCTACCGTTTATTATCTTTTAATCAGACGCGAAAATACCTGGGTAATTCGAAGAAGAGGGAAAAGTGGAAATATTGTCGGTTATGCATATCAAAATTGAAATATTGTCTTGTATAAAAATGTTTTGGTAACTCGAGCTGATATTATACTTTCCATCAACAACAACATTTTCATGAAGAAAAAATAACCTGAGATTCGTCCAAATTTGACGATATACATTTTGCAAACGGCGCGTGTTGTTCTTGGAATCGAACCTTTCGTCCTTTGGTCAAGATGAACTCATTACCCTTATGTTCCCCGATCTCCTATTTGATTCTCATATTGACTTTGTTTGCCGTTTTGCTTTGGCATATAGTTTAATTGGGATAGGGTTTTCATACTGGAAAAAACCATAACACAACATTCAATATGGTGCAGCTGCCGTATTATCTTCAGAAAAAAACACCTCAACATGGAAAGTTTTATATATCCTGGAATATGTGTCTCTTGTGAAAATCAAATGGAAGAACACACTTCGTCAATCTACTAATATGAATATGCAGAATGAAATAAATCCAACGAGCTACAAATTCCTAACACAACGTACCAAAGATCTCTCTATCAAAATTGCATTAATTCGTGAAATGTGCTTCCAGACCATAGGTTCCCAAAGTGGTCCAGGAGACCACACGGGGGTCTACGTAACAGTGAAAACAGAGGTTCACAAGTTGTAATATATTTCTGGCTTTTAAAATAGAGAACAAAAATTTTGGCTTGGATTCACCTCTCAACGTAGGCATTCACTAGGTAGGTACTTAAAAATATTCGAAACTCAGAACACAGAATTGAATAGAATTATAGATAAAATTACAAAAGGTACACCACATGTCGAGACTTGCATAGTGCCGCCCGTGAGTCCTCTCGTCCGGGATACTTGTTTAGACCTGTAAAGGGATGAAATGCGACTTGCGCTGTTCTTGCAATCTACATTAGTATAATTATGAATGCCAAGAACAAAACGTTACTCATTTGTTTCCGGTAGTTCCAACATAAAAGTGTGATTGTGAGTGAATCGATGTCAGTGTTTGCAGTGCCAGAAGAAGTAAGCATTTGCCTATTTGTTATACAAATTTTTATTGTATATTGTAATTTATCAACCATATTATATTACATTCAAATACCCTGTATGTTGACTTCCGGAATAGATTCGAAGATATTCTGACGATGAAAATATCACAATGTATCATAAATCCATATGAAAAAACGGAAGTGTTGAATGTGATATCACAAGCAGAGCTACTCGTACTTAGTACCAATGAGGAGCTAGAGGTGAACTTTGAAAGAGGATATCAAACATTTTAGTTGCAGGCAGAAATACCCGAAAAATATTCTGGGCTGTGGGAAATTGCGAGAAAATTGTTGAGAGCTTTTCCCTCGTCATATCTTTTCGAAAGCAGTATTAGTGCAGTTAACAAACTGTTAACAAAAAAAGCAGGTTGAATATCACAGAACGGGGAGATTTGAGATAACTTCTTACATAACTGAAGCCAAATATTGATAATTTGCAGTCAATTCATCAAGTACATCCGTCTCATTAAAAGTATGACTATCTTTTATTGTTGATTCACTTTTCAGAATTCATTGCTGGTTTCTTGTCAATTGTTGATTCTAATAATAAATGTTTATCTACACCCGTACTCTAATAATATACTTATATGCCCACAACCCGTTTTATAATGAAATCCATTACGATACAGATTTTCATTACGATACAGATTTTCAACCAATAGAAACCCATTATTTTTCAATCAACCATGATGTACAAGCTTCGCATTTTGACGTTTGTCAAGTCCAAATCAGTAGGTATTGAATTTTTGAAGAATTTAGTCAATTTTCGATAAAAGAATGGAAATGTATTATAGCAGTGATATAGAAGAATTTCCAGCGACTCCTCCACAGATGTCTTAAACAAGAAAAAAATACAATCAAAAGGATTCTATTTTTCATTTGACAAATGCAGGACATATGTTTTTATTTTCGAACAATTCGAATGAGCTCTGTTGGCCGAGTGGTCAACCGCGAGGGCGGTGATCAGAAACGTCCGGGTTCAAACCCTGAACTCGGCAAAGATTTTTTTTCATTTTTTTTTTTCTTGTCATTTCTCATTGTTGTATTTTCCGTGGTTATACCATTATTTATAATTTTGTAGAATTTTTCAAAGAAATACGATTGATTACCTACTATTATTGTGCTCAATATAAATACCTAATAATATAATATTTTTAGTTCTTCATTATTTATTGGGTGAAGATAAAATAGCGTATGCAACTCTCATGTAATGGTTATTACACGATCGTTGCATAATATACTATTATAATTGTGTATAACAAGTATTATTTAAATAAAAAGGACCCAAGAGAATGTGCTAATTTTTTTCTTCTCAAAACCCCCGATTTAGGGTGATATTTTTTAGGAGTTTGGGAATACAGTAGAAATGTAGCAGCAGGGGGTCTACCGGAAATAATAAAACTTTGAAAGTGGTCTTTAAACTTTATATAGCGGCCCAAACACGGCTTACTGTCGACACCCTTGTACAGGAATTTCGTCTCACATCTCTTGTGAGGTGGCCCATATTCTATTCCTTGAACAGAATACCACCAAGTCAGGCCGTGAAGTTTTTAATTATTACTTAGTTACATTTATATTCACTGTTATTGATACTTTTTTTAATGTTAATACGTGCCACCTGTCCCTTCATTCACGCGGTGTTCTCTGAACATTACAGGGCTCTCCCTTCGTGTGAATCTCTATGAAAAAATATAATAACTCACTCATAATCGAATCTATGGTTTCATCTCAACTGAGATGCCTAGGAAACCCTGGTGTATCTACTTATACCTGAATAATTTTGGGATAAACTTGGCGAAAACTGATTGCTTGATTTCTGAGATCGCAAATGCTTCAGATCGCTATTGTAGATGGCAATCAGTCGTATACCATATGAAGTTTATTTTCAGTAGAGAGGAATGTGTAACCGAATATTCTACCACTGTTTATTATTTGCCTACTGAGACTGTGACAGCCCTAACAGCAAATCAAATGCGTTTCAGAAAACGTGCATGTAACGTGGAAACCTACCGTTAACAACCTGTCAATACTGTCACTGTTACCTCTACCCTCTACTCTACGGCTCTACAAGTTTTTAGTGTTAGTGTGTTTATATCAGTTTGTGAGACTAGACTTTGATTCCGAGAAAATTGCCCATTCACCTGAGGATTTATGACAAAGTTCATGCTAGTATATTGAAAGTGATAGACTGGCTTGGAATTGGGGATACACACATCAGTTATGCAACGGTTCTAAATACGTATCACATCGATATTTCCTTTATTTAAACAAAACTTTGTTTCCAATGTCTCATTGATAAGAGCTACAGATGTTTCCTCCTCGATATAAGACTTTCGCTCAAGCTGAAACGAATAAAATTAGCTACAACGCTACATTCATGTTATTATTTTGGGGCGATTTGTTTTGTACTTACCTTAGGTGCTGAATAAAGAAGAATATTTGGATCCCCAGATTTTGACTGACCACACAAAAAACGAAATCTTCTACACATCGTGAAAAAGTACTTGTAATAACTTCGAAACTTATTGTACTTATATAGACTTTCAAACACTGTTGAATGCGAAGAAATACTTTCAGAGTTTCCATTGACAACAATAAACCTCAGAGTTACGTCAATTTGTCAAAACCAACATTTGACAGATATTCGAAAATGCTCATATATCGCCCCCTATACAAAAATTAGAAAGCTTTTGTTTTTTGCCAAGAAATTTTAAACAATATCGAATCACTAGATACACCAGGGTTTCCTAGGCATCTTAATCTCAACGACCCGTTTAAAGTGTACGAACTTTTTACTATATTCCCACACTGTATGCAGACAGTCATTCACCTGAACGTGGTTTCAAGTGACAGGCAAGTGTAAATCGAATTCGATCAATGCTGAACCGATGAAATTTTCGTTCCATTTCTCTGAGTAACCGTGACAGCCGATTAACCCTTCGGATCGTTTTTGAAATCGCGACGCGTGCAGTAGGGTGCATTTTCCAGCTACGATATACCGTGTGTCTAGCACATAAGGGGATAAACAGAAAATTTTCAGACGATTCAAAATCTAATTTTAATTGTGATATACGTGAGTTAACTCAACCAAAAGACGATTTGTTTCAATTGGAATCATTTTAGAGATATCTCATGAAAAATATTTTTTCGGCAAGCGTCCGGGAAGTACCCACTTCCCGGACACTTTTTCTTTGAGAAAGTAGCATTTTTCCGGCCTAGTCCGGAAAGTACGTACTTCCCGGACTAGGCCAGGAAAATGCTACTTTCTCAAAGAAAAAGCGTCCGGAAAGTGGTCGGTTGCCGAAAAAATAGTGTATGCAGCACGACCGAAAACAGTTTTTTTGGATCGCAGACTTCCGGTACTCGCCTATGGCTCGTCCTAGAATTTTGTCTACTCGTCCAAAAAAACAGTATTTTCCGGACTTGTTACGTAAATTACTATTTTCGGCAACCGTCCGGGAAGTACCCACTTCCCGGCGCTTTTTTTTTGAGAAAGTAGTTTTTTCCAACCTAGTCCCAGAAGTGGGTCTGTTGCCGAAAAATAGTGTACGCAACAAGACCGAAAACATTTTTTTTGGACTTGTTACGTAAATTACTATTCCGGGACGATGAAACTACTTGGCAGATACTTGATGAAAATCCATATTCAACAGAAAATATATTACTATTTCGTGAACACTACGCTATACAGTATCTTCCTCGACTATAAATTGTCCAGAATATTTATTTTCCAGAATACGAAACATTGAGGGTTTTAAATTCTTGAATGATATCTTCAACAGTGAGACGACAAAAATTCATTCAGAATTATCCAAAACAATATTTAACCATTCCGAGTGATATTTCGTACCTTGGGGCTGAAACAAACATGAATCTATAAAGCTATTATAAGATCACTGCCGCTATCATAATGTTAGATACTGGTAAAAAATCAGTAAAATGTACATGGTGTTGTGAGAAATAAATCTTCAATTCGAGGCAAAAACAATATTTGACATAAGTACTGTTTGAACGTCATTATTTTGTGGTGGATCAATATTTGCTCCGTAGTTTTCTGGGTTTGTAACTGACCACAATCTAATAATAATAATAACATATCCAATTTATTTAAGAACAATTTACAACGAAGAATGAGAAACAAATTGTTGTCCAGAGCCAAAAGTTATGTGGGCACTTTGAATGAAAGGTAACATGTGAAACGAATAAAATAAAATTGAGACATATCAAAAGAAATTGTTGAATGGCTTCATTCTTAGAGTCTTGATATCTTGAGGAAGTTTATTGTAGAGTTTGAGTCCATCACATAAAATTGACTTTTGTCCCATGGAAGTCTTGTCCAATGTTGTCCTCATGTGGTTCAGGATTCTTGTTTTGTAATCATGGATGTTCCTGTTATATGTCAATTGTAAATTTGAATGAATACTCAAATATCTGCAGCCATGAATGAAGGAACAGACTTGAAATATGTAGATAGAGTTCACATCAAGGATACGGTTAGGAAAATAGAGGTTAATTGTTGGATGACGAACTGGAAATTCAAATATCTTCTTGATAGCTCTATTTTGCAGCACTCTCGATGGTTGTAACTTGCTATTGTAAACATTTTCCCAAATCATCGTAAGATGAAAGTTGACTGTGAACTAGAGTATAATAGAGTAGTTTGCGATACCTGATACCAATAAATTTTTGCTGATCTTCCAAGAACACCTATCACTGGAGAAATTTTAGTACAAATTTTGATAATATGTTGTTTCCATGATAATGTAACATCAATGTATAATCCAAGATATCTTATGCATTTTGATCTTTGGAGATTTTCTTTATCAATACATATCTTCAAATCATGCCATGAATCATTTGAATTTAATATAACCATAAAACAAGATTTCTTCACATTCAGAGTAAGCTCATGTTGAATCAACCAGCTGGATATAATATCCAGATCACATTTGATCATATTTTCGGTACATTTTTCATCGTTTCCAAAATGAACAATCGATGTATCTGCATAAAGGTTAAGGAAGCCGTGAATTGGTAACATTGAAATTGAATTCACATATATCAAAAATAGAGTGGGTCCAATAATCGATACTTGAGGTACTCCATGGGAAATTCTCAAAGTTGAACTTTTTATTCCATTATAGCTCACATATGTGTAGTGTAGGGTAGTCGACCAGTGTTCAGTAAAATGATGTCCGTCTGTGCTTATCATCCAACTACACCTGAAAAACTGTATGCAAGATTTTGAAAAGTTGTGATGTGTGTATAGTGAGTACTGTACTACTTATGAACAAAATATATCAACAATCCATTCATAACCAAAGCGATAATTGGATAAATCTCCAACAAACCCTAAGTAAGGGTTATTGTTAAAGGTCGCATATGCGGTGATAAGGCGAAACAAATTCGTACGCACACCTACAACAAAAACATCTCGGCTCAGTCTGACCGATCGAATCAGTATTGTACAGGACACGAGAGGTGTATTGTCAGTCCGACCACTTTCATCTCGAAATTACGTAGATTTTAGGAAATGGGGGAAGTATCTCTCCAGGACCTTTATAAATTAATTAAGGAAGGTAATAACGAATTGAAAAGTGAAATCAAAGACCTGAGAAGTGAAATTGTGAAAGAAATAGAAGAACTCAAAGAAAAAAATAACAAATTAGAAATCCAAAATGGGGACTTGAAAAATCAACTTAATTCATTTGAAAAAAGACAAAAAAAGTATAATTTGATAGTCCATGGAATTAATGAAAATGATGATCTACCAGAAGCAATATTGAGCATTTTGAATAATGTATTGAACGTGAACTGTAACCTCCCCAATTTCAGAGACATACACAGATTAGGCAAAAAAAACGAAAACAAAATACGACCTGTTCTTATCGAAACCAACAGCTTTTTCTTGAAATCTGAAATTCTAAAACAAGCTAGAGAGAATTCTCAAAAACTGAAAGAGGAAAAAATTTTCTTTAGTCAGGATTACACAGGAGAAGAACTGGAAAAAAGAAAATTTCTCTACGGCCACCTAAAAGCAGCTAGGGAAAAAAATATTCGGCCTTCATAAAAAATAACAATTTATTAGTCAATGGTGAAATTTTCTCTTATGAAAAATTGAAACAGTTGGATTCCCTTCCCGAAAGTCCGACAACAAATCAAGAACCAACTCGAAATCGAAAAGTACCAAGTGAACCAAGTACACCTACTGAAACTAGCAGATTCAACTTAGGCAGTAAACCAGAAGAGAAAAAAATGAAATTAGAAACAACCCCTCGAAAAACATCCGAACAAAAAATCAATACTAGGTCCCAATACAAAAAATAGTACTGTGTTCAACCACCAGCATCAATTTATTTCATCTATACTGATCTCAACTATTTACTTTAAAATGTTTTGTTTCATTTTTATCAACTTACTTTACATTGATTCTTATCTCCATTGTGTCAGGTACTTTTGCTTGATGTCATAATTTAACGAAATTTTATATCCACTAATTTTATTTATCCTGTCCAGAAATATCCGCTTTCACTCCAATTATAACAATTTTCTATTATATTTCGCCATATGTATGTATATTTTAGTGATTATATACATATATCATGGATAAGTACATCAGAGACTTCAAAGAACGAAAAATAAATACATTACAAACGGAGTCAATTGACCATCTCACTGAAATTTTTGACATTCAAACACATTTCAAAGAACTTCGAATCTTTCATACAAATATTCGATCCATAAATTAAAACCTAGATGAACTTACAATTCTCCTGAGTACTATTCAATTCGAATTCGATATTATAGTGTTGTCTGAAACTTGGCAAATTGGTGATGTATCTATTTTCAAGTTATGTGGATACGATATATTGTATAATAATGACAACATTAACCAAAATGATGGTCTTGTAATATATATCAGGCAAAGTTTGAGTTACACATATAAAATTATAGAGATAGGGACATTGAAATCCATACAAATCATTACTAAATTTGGGAACGAAAATGTATTGCTGACAGCATTGTATATACCCCCAGCTAGTTCTGTAGACTCATCTATCATAGATCTTCATAACTATCTAGAGAACTGCCGAAATGATTCTTCAACTCAAATTTCAAATGGGAGACATGAATATCAATATACTGGATGATGAAAATGAGAGTGTGCAGGACTATCTGAATGTAACGGGAGAATTTGGATATTTATCAGCAATAAATGCATTCACAAGAATACAGGGGAAAGCAAAAACTTGTATTGATCACATTTTTATTAAATATGATGAAGAAGTAAATAATATCACTCCAGTTGTCGTTGAAACCACGATTACTGACCACTTCTCGCTCGCTTTGCAGATGACTAAGTTGTCGTTGAATCCACGATTACTGACCACTTCTCGCTCGCTTTGCAGATGACTATATCTGAAACAAAACAAATATCAAAAATAATTATGTACATAGAAGTTTTCAGAATAAAGAAAAACTGATGAAAGAGATTAAGGAGGAGAACTGGTCAGAAGTCTATACTTCAGATAATATAAATTCAGCGACAAACATTTTCATAAGTAAACTACAAAAATTCATAGAATACTGTACAACAACCATAAAACTAAAATACCAAACTAAGAAACGGCCTTGGATCACTAGCGGCCTTGTTAAATCTGTCAATGAAAAAAATATTCTATATTCCGCAGTAAAAAAAGAACCAACGGAAGAAAATTTAATGAAATATAAAAAATACCGAAATAAACTCAACGATCTTCTCAAAAATGCCAAGGTTTCATATTACAGAAATAAAATTTATTCAAATGGGAACAATTCGGCTGGGCTTTGGAAGGTGGTTAATGAGATCGGTGGTAATCAACAGGGAGAGAAAGAGCCGGAAATAAAAAAAATTGAATCCGAGAATGGACAGTCAATATCGGACACCAAAGAAATTGCAAATACTTTCAATAATTTCTTCTCAAGTATTGGCAAAAAAATGGCAGAAAAAATTAAAGAAAATCGAACAATAGAACCAACTACTGAGACCTACATCCCAAACACCATAGTATTCTTGGAAACCAATCAACACGAAATAAAAGACTGTATCTTGAAATTGAAGAATGAAAAATCACCCGGAGACGACAAGTTATTAGCTGAAAACTTGAAATATCTTGTTGATGACATAACAGCACCCTTAGAATTCATTATTAACTGGGGCATCAAATCAGGTAAATTTCCCAACGCTTTCGAATCTGCTGTAGTGAAACCACTGTTCAAGAAGGGAAATAGGCTGAATGTATCATACTACCGACCGATTTCATCAATTTCCAACCTAGGCAAAATCTTTGAAATGATCATTAAAACACGGATCCTCAACTTCCTCAATAAATTTGAAATCCTGGCAGATAATCAATTCGGCTTCAGGAAAAATAGGTCAACAGATGATGCAATCACTTATCTCACTTCGAAAATCAGTGACTACATTGATAAAAAAAATCCAGCACTTTGTGTCTTTATCGACCTCGCGAAAGCGTTCGATACGGTTAGCCACGACCACCTTCTTAATATCTTGAACAGCATAGGAATCAGAGGGCAAGCGTTCAATTTGATGAAAGATTACTTAACCAATAGAATGCAGCAAGTCAAAATTAATAATATCAAGAGCGATTCAAAATTAGTAGAATATGGTGAACCCCAAGGAACAGTTCTTGGTCCAATACTGTTTAACTTATATATTAACGATTTATTCAAACTACCACTAAATGGAGAAGTTGTAAGTTTTGCTGATGATACGGCTATCTTCTTGAAAGATAAAAACTGGGATTATCTGAAAACTAAAGCAGAAAGTGACGTGACTAAAATTCTAAATTGGTTCAAAGACCGCCTTTTAACAGTTAACTATGACAAAACACACTTCCTCCCATTCACATCATACTCTAAATACTTGCCTAACTACAAATCATTGATGGTCAGCATTGATGAACATCAAACCATTTCCATAAATAGTGTTGGAAACATCAAGTACTTGGGTATATTCGTTGATAACACCTTGAAGTGGGATGTACATGTCAATTACATAACAAAAAAACTTCGCTCCATCTTATACAAATTCAAATATTTATCGAGTATTCTTACATCAGACCACCTACGGATTTTATATTATGCACTTGTACAAAGCCACTTGAATTATGCCATTATAGCTTGGGGAGCTGCCGTCAATAAACATATAGAAAACTTAGAAAAGATACAAAAAAATTTCTTGAAAATTATACACCACAAACCACGTACTTACCCTACAAGTACATTATATAATGAAACTCATATTCTTGACATACGACAATTATTCTTTGTTGCAACGGTGACTAGACAGCATAAACTTAAAAACGATCTAATCAAAATATCACATGAATACAACACTAGGTATAAAACAAACTCCTCGTACGTTCCTAAACCCGAAAAAAATATTTTACAACGAAGCTACATCTACCTAGGACCCAAACTGTATAATATTGTTCCCTCTGAAATAAGACAGTTGAATTCTCTCAAAATGTTCAAATATAAAATTAAAAAATGGATACTCACTATACCTCGATTGATGACTCACCAGTATATTGATATCAAAAATACATACTACCTGTAAGAAAAATATTAGTATTAACTATATTTATGTTATTATTATATGTATGTGCGTGTGTATTTAGCATAGTGATATTGAATTATTATCTGTTCGATTTTTTATGTATATAAACTGATCTGGAATATCTGAAATAGCCACATTCAAGGATCTCCTTTTGTGGTCAACCTTTCTATTTATTCCCTATTTTCTGTTTATGTATTTCGAAATTATCTGTGTGAATAAAAATTATTATTATTATTATATTATTATTATATATTGATACCCATTTGAGAAATAGTTTTTGAATCAATCCAGCGAAAGTCCTCTAATACCTATTTCTTGCAATATGTTTATGAGTATAGTATGGTCAACTGTATCAAATGCTTTTTTCATGTCTAATGGAACGAATACACAATTATGTCCTTTATCCAGTTCCTTCGTGATTTCAGTTATCAAGTCCACTGTGGCTGCAGTTGTATTACTTTTTCTCCTGAAACCGTATTGATTCTGGTAGAAGAAATTATTGTTGTCCAAAAATGCAATCAAACAATTATTAATACATACATCCAAAATTTCAGATATCACAGATAAAATTGATATAGGCCTGAAGTTATTAACTTCATGAATATCACCATCCTCATAGATAGGAAGTACTCTTGCTAATTTCAAAATATCTGGAATATAACCGGTTTGGAATGATCTATTGATAAATTTGCTCAAAATTTTGCTTATGTCATCTTCAAACTCTTTTATAAGATCAACAGTTATATCATCGCATCCTGGTGATTTACCATATTTCAATTTGGCAATTATTTCTCTTATTTCCATTGAACTTGTTGATAACAGAAATATTGAGTTCAAAGATGAGCTATATGAAGTTGTTCGGGGAGATAAAGAAATTGATTTTGCTAGCTTAGCTCCAATGCTCACGAAGTGATCATTGAAAGTATTGGAAATATCTTGATTATCAGTAATTTTTTTCCATTCAGTGATAAATAATGAGAAGTCTCTTTTCGAGGTTTAGAATTGTACACAATTCTGTTCAAAATTTTCCAGGCTTTCTTGGGAGAATCAACTGAATCAAGTTCTGACTCAAAATATTTTTTTTAGCATTCACAATAGCCTTTCTCAGATTCTTTTGGGCATCTTTGTAGTAATTGGAAAAAATGTTATTATTCGGAAATAGTTTCCATCTTTTGAATATATAGTCTCTGATCTTGACCAAGTTATGAATATCAACGGTAAACCAAGGTGCACAATTTTTTCGAAATAGTTCTTTGAATAATTTTCTAATAGTATTTTTTTCCAAAGCAAAAACTAAATCATGGCATACTTTTTCAAGATTTTCTTCATTGGCGAGGGAAAGAGTTTTGAGATCTTCTTGAAGTTTCATTTATCAATTATTTTTATACTATAATATTTATCTGATGTGCTTTTCATGGATAAAGCGAAATCAACAAATTGGATTTTGTGGTCACTGAATGGATAGTCAATTGAAGATACTTGTATGTGACTCCTAATTCTACTTCCTAATATATAGTCAATTAGAGTATTGAAAGTTGACGTAGTTCTTGTACCAATTTCACTGTTTATACACGTGAATGCATTTGATTCTATCATGAGGTTCAAATTATTAGATGTAAAATTTTTTGTCAGAAAGTCAACATTCAAATCACCCATTGTAAAGATGTTTGGTTTTTTGAAAAAATATTATGCAGTTTTTCATCAAGTGTCTCCAAAAATAAACTTATGTTGCAGTTTGGAGGTCGGTATAAGGCTCCCAGAATTATTTTAATTTGATCTACTTGTATAAATACCATAGAACAATTATTACACAATTTATCTAGAATGGTATACTGAAACTTATCTTTCAAAAGTATTCCAACTCCTCCTCTTTTACTTCGACTTGCATAAATTGCATGATAACCTTCCAAGTTGAAGAATATCTCTTCTTCTGGACACAACCATGTTTCGGTAATAATAATAGCATCAGGATATCGAACAAGTATTGCTAAAGTTTCTAATTGGTCAATTTTCTCTCACATATATCTTGCATTCAGATACAGAACGGAAAATGAGTTATTGATATTTTGGTGGTTATTTATGAATGTTTGAATATCAGAAAAGTTCACAACAGTTTTATCCGTACTATCCATGAGTTTCTAGTGTATATTTGAAATTATTTGTATCGAAGTAATGGGGATAACTGGAGAATCTTCTGTTTTCCGCATAAAAATTTTGCCATTTCTTGACCAACAAAATTTATACCCACATTCTTTCTTCTTTTTGTAAGCATTAATAAACAATTTCTTATTGAATGCAGTTAACTGCTCATTGATAAAAATTTGTGAATTTTTTAGTTTGTTGTTATTGGCATGGACACTCAACTCAGTACTGTATAAAGTTCTTCAGTACTCTTGCTTTGATTCCAGGGTTGGTAAATGTAGCAATTATAACTGTTCCATTTTTTGTTGGTTTCATATTGCATGCCACAACATCATTCTCCACTAGATTGGATTCCAAAAAATCATTACTTATTTCCAATAGTACTTTTTTAGGGTCTATTCCTACATCAATTTCTGAACCATGAATTTCTAATCTGCAGGCAGTTTCTCCAATTTCCAAGTCATCAATTCTGTTTTCTAGTTCTTCAATTTTGGATTTTAACTCAATGTTTTCCAGTTTAATGATGTGTAATTCGCCCAATGCTTCTTTTATCTGCTTGTTCTCGTTGATGATTTGGTCGAACTTCTCAGACATGAAACAAACAAATTCCCTCAATTCACTTAGAATCACAAAGGTATTCTTTTCCAAAATAGATATTTCTGGACAGGATTGTTTTTTTTGTAATTTATTTGCGTCAATTTGAATTTTGGAGTATCCGAAGGCGAAGAATAAATATAATCATGAGATTTAGAAGGACCAGCTAACTTTCTATCTTGTGTTGAGATAGTGAAACCCTTAAGTGCTTTCTGATATCTATCATCAGATGGATACTTGTTATTGTGATAAGTTGTTTCATCTTCAGAAATATCTAATGTAGATGGGACAATTGGGATTTTATTTCTTGATCTCCTGGGCATTTCTGGTGTAGACATCAGCAAGAAAATTGGATATTCGCTGACAATTTCTTATCAATGTCGTGACGTTGATTGTCAAATATATGGCAATTCACAAAATTCTTCTGGGAGCTCCTCAATTTGGACTTATATAATTCTCTAAAAATAAGAATTATTATTGGAATCTATAGTAGTAGTAGGTAAGTAAGTGTAGAAGGCGAGATTTTTCATCTACCTCGAAAAGTTGCTGCGTCTATTGAAAAACAGCTTTTCTGGATAGAAAAAGTCCAATTACTCAGCAACTTCTTATTGTTTATCTCAAATTTCATGGAACTGAGATTAAATACCGGTATTAACAAACTTTTCATGGTGGAAGTGGGGATGAATACTCTAACATACTTCAACACTGAAGATTGAACCTGAACTCAATGACGTATCGTTGAAACTAATTTTTCAATGATAGTTAGTCAAAAATTAAATTTGCCATGTAATACTCTCGGCAGCTCCTCATTCATCATGCCCATGTGCGTGTTTTCGAATACGCTAGGGCTATCCTCTAAGAATCTTTGTTTGGCAGAAATTGAGGGTGAATATCATTATAAAATATTGCTCATCAGTGACAAAGGAAAATTTAGAGACAGGAAAAACCACCTATCATCCTCCATTTTTGTCTGAGGCCGATTCTCGAGTTGAGGGTTATATGGAAGATTAACTCTGTGGAATGAAGCCCTCCTGGAATAATTTTCTTCATAACGTAACCTATCAGTTGCAAATAAAAATTCTGCCGACTTGCGACACCTCGGTAAGATTCTCGAATCTCGATATTTTCTACAATTTTTCATTTCATTTCAAATAATTGTTGCTTAAACTACCATATATAAAACCATGAAATGTAATGTAGGTATTCATGCAAGGAACTAAATAATTTTAATTGGAATGGAAAGTAATTGAAGATAAAACAAATAATAATCTGCAAAAAAATTCACCACTTGCGTGGTACTTCATGTAAAACCCATAATTTGCATTCGTTAAGTTCAACAAGAATTTGGATAGAAGCCAAAGTAAAAAAATACATGAAGATATACTGTTTCAAATGATTCAGGGTGATTCACAAATTCCCCGAATGTATTGCGAAAAAATTTAATGATAACCAACTTTTCCCATTACGCCAATTACAACTAAAATCAGTCCCATCGTGAGAATAACGAGAATTTATGAGGCATACTCTTTGGAAGTTACAGTGTGTTCCAACAAGAACAAATTCTGGGTTGGCCATGAAGTACCTCACAGCGCGTAATTTCATTTGCAGATTATAATTTGTTCCAGATCAAGTATTTTTTATTCCAAAGGCAGACAATAAAAAATTGGTAAAAAAAATATGTCACTGCCGCCTGGTCTACATATACATTTATTCGTCGGTACATCAACACTCACACAAAAAGTACCCGAAGTTTCTACAATCCTCTTGAATGATTCTCAAATTCCTGCAAGCTGTAAAAACTGCTAACCATCAGGTCTTATAGCTTTTGTTTGAAAAATCTCTAATCGATCAATGTCTTCAAACCAAGACGGTAATTTGTTGTTAAGCCGGCTACCAGCAATGACCGGAGATTTTTCATGGAAAGAGTGATTTTCCATAGTCGTCACAAAGATGGTCTCTGTTCCTTGTTAATAACCGTGAGTGTCACTGAATTTCGGATTTTTTTTTTATTTTCATAAATGGATGTCATTGATTTCAATATGTATACAGAAGTCACTGTCAAGATTTCATTTCTGCTAAAAATGTCTCTACAAGACGATCCCGACAGAATATCAAATATTTTACGAATAATACGGTTTTGTGAAACGAATACCCTTTGGACGTCTGAAACCTGTTCCCGTACTACAATGCGATGGCTAAATAGCCAACAGCGTAGTATACATATAGTTTTTTAACGTAGATATTACGTAGTATGTAACATTTAATTTTTTTGAAATGCAATTCACTTGATTGTCCTCGTAGATGTTACACTCTATTTTTATTTCCAGAAAATTTGCTACATTGGATATTTCAATATTCTGTCCTCCGAAAAATATTTCTATAGAAGATGGAGTTTTATATTTATCATGGAACTCTACACACACACAGTTTTATTTTGGTTGATCATGAGTTTATTTTTGTAGCACCATTTTTTGAACTCGGACAAAATTATGTTGATTTTTTGAGATAGTACAAGTATCATCTGCATACATTGATACTTTCCCCTTGAGATATATGAACCGGAAAATCCTTAGTAAATATCAGAAAGATCAATGGACTAAGTATATTGCCTTGTGGAGTTCCTTGTGACATCAAACATAGTGGAGACTACAAATTCACCTTTGTCCATCTTGTCGCGAATGTATTGAACGCATTGTATAGTTCCGGTCTCGGTATGAAGACCTGATCTAAAGACATGCTGACAATTAGTTATGAGGCCATAGGTATCTAAAATGTCAAAGGTACTTTTTGCTACAACTCTTTCGAGAATTTTCGAAATAGTGCTCAGGAGCGAAAAAGGTCTATAATTCTCGACATTTTTGGGATCGTTCTGTTCATGAATTAAAATTGCCGAAGCTGTTTGGAGATTCGCAGGGAACCTGCCCTGAGTGATTGATTTGTTGATAATGACAGCTTAGAATGGTGCAATCGTCGATATACATTCCTTGATGATTGCTAAGGGATGCCATCAGAGCCATTGGACTTTTTATTCGGTAAATGGTTGATCACGGTAATCAATTCATTTTCAGAAGCAGGCTCGTAGAACATCGGTGCAGTACGACTTACCAGTGGTGTAAGTTTTTGGCAGGCCTGAGGTAAAATGGTTCCGGTTCGGTTGAGAGAACTCCGTTGTAACATATTCCTTTGACTTCAGAATTTTTTTTGTTGCCTTTGACAGAATGGACTATGTTTCAAACAGTTTCAGCTCTATTAACAGATTCGTGTATGATTTCAATGTAGTGCATTTTTTTTTCAATCTTTTTCTTGAAACTTTTTTAAAATTTTTATACTGAATATTCAATTCTTCCCCAGGCATTCCTTTTCGAAACCAGTCGATACCTCTAGTTCTTCATGTTCTATATATATATATATATATATATATATATATATATATATATATATATAATGGATCGAGAAGGACAGCTGACTGAACCTGTGGAACAATTTTTGTTCATTAATTGATGCTGCACGAACACCGATATATTTTTGCAGAGAAGCGGGTACATGATCGGTACTGTAACATCATAAGTTCTGTTTAAGTGTCATTATTCTGTGGTGGATGGATCTTTCCTTCATATTTTTTTGGGTGCTCAACCTACCACAATCTGAAAAAATAAGAATCAATATTTTTAGCCATTCACAAGAAAACGAATCTGAATGAAATATTTGTGATTGTGAAACGTCAAAGATGAGTATTTTGATATATACAAGTTGTATTTTATTGATAGGCAAATTTGAAAAATACGAGAAGTTGCTGATTGAAAGATTGTGTTCCATTCAGAAGGAACTGTTTTTCAATCAACGCAGCAATTTAGACCTTCTACACTGGTATAGATTCCGATATTGATTTTTATTTTTCCACATTAGGTAGGTTAGGGACCCAAAAAATCTACACTTGCTCTGGGGCTTCCTCGAAGAATGCAATTTTATCAGATAGTCTTAACAAACAATGTCTTTAGAAAGTTATAAACTCGTTTTCTTCTTGTAAACGCATAGATCCACGTTATCCATTGAAAATTCAGTGAAAATTCATTTCGAATCCCTGATACAATTTCTAGATTTTGGAATCATTTCCTAAGTCTTATGGGAGAGCAATCTCACACCCTTGTGAAATTAATCTATTCGAAAGGGCGAGCTGGATTTGAATACGAAAGGCACATCGAGCTCATCGGAAAATATACTGAAAATAAAAATTCCTTCAGCGAATATATCTTCTCCTTTCCATATACTACACGAGCAATAATACTGACACTGGCTCCAGAAGAATGCCGGTCTTTTTTTAATAATGCCCTTTATTTCCCATCTAAATTCCGAAGCCGTAGTAAATTTGTTTGTTGTCAGATAGTTTGCCGGAGATCGTTATATCATCAAAAGCTGCTATATCCCGAAGCCCAGTATGCATGGCCTGCTGGATTCGCGTATAATCGAGCGAGATGGGAAAAGGATATGTGCTCGCCAGAAATATACGACAAGGGATGATGTGGAAATATGCGATGAATTTTCCATTCGTGGTTGCCTGCTCTCGTATGGCCATTGTTATGTCACGTTATACGGTTGCAAGCTTATTCTTCTTCTGAATGTGAAAATAACGTGATGAGCTCCTTTCAGGAGTTGGTAAAACTCGAGAAGTTACAGCTACTTTCGACATTTATCGATGCCGCATTTTGAATTTTCAGTCGAGTCTTTGTATTACTATATGGTTCAGGAAATCTCATTGGAAAAATCATTATTCGTGTATATCAGTAGTCTACCGACCAGGGTGATTGAGTATCGTGAATATTTGATTCATTCATAGGCTTACGGGGAACGCCCGTACTAATATTCGCACAGTGTTATTACTATTTCAACTGAAGGGAAAACCGACAAGTATTAACGAGTCTGTTGATGTATTCGATACACAGACCCCCACTGGCTAGAATTGTACCCAGACTCCAAACATTGCGTTATGTATTGGAGCCACAGGCGGTCAAAAAAAATTTCGGGCTCGAACCGGAGGTTTGGAGCATGTAGCGAATACAATGTAGGGGGCGCTTCTGCTCACACATCTACCAACCGACTAGAGCCACCCAGATAGCACAAACTTGTCATCGAATTATCAATATTTTCAAATACCTAATATCCGAATATTCTCAGAATAACACATGGTATGAAATCGGAATGCTTTTAAATGGCCCGTGAATATTGTCATGTCATTCTTGTAGTTCATTTATAGAATAGAAATTTGAAATCGTTCTGGGGATATTCTAAACATATTATTGAAACAACAATCAGGTGGTCATTGAATGTGAAATCACCAGTTACGTGGTTTAATGAATCGCTGGAATACCTCAATATATATTTGGATACAAAATCCTGAAAAGTAACTATTGTAGCCAACTGAAAATAAAAACAAAGATGCATACAATCACCTAATTTTGGCTGCCAATAATAAATCTAGGGTTCATCTGATATATTCAATACCTAAGTACTTTGTTGCAATTGCTGATGAAATCTTCAAAACTCTACCTGAAATGGTTGAGACCGATCTGATAAATTTTAGAAATTATCATTTCCATGAACCTCTTTGTTTTCCAGCTTTGTTATCAAAGATGAGGTGCTAGATGTGATAAAATATTTGAAAAACTCTAATTTTCTCGAAGCAAGTAAATAGCGGCACCATGAAAGAACCTTCTAACAAAATCTCAAATCCTCTAGCTGATTTGATGAACCTAATAATAAGTTTCCAGATGCATTCAAATTATTATCTATGATTTATGAATTTGAAAGAGGTGAGAATTTGATAGTCGCAAATTATGGCCCGATTTCCGTCAAATGAACATTTTCAAAAATACTTACCAAATTAGGTAAATTACCCTTAACGAATCATATCTATCAAATCGATATCAGTCAGTATTTTGTAACAATATAATGTTAGCTAATTTACGCATGGTGTGCCTCAGGGTTCCTTCTTGGGTCCACTCTTGTTTAATATTTTTATAAACGATGTGATTTATTTCACGAAACCTGTAGAAATTGTTTTATTCGCCGGTAATTCAAACTACATTTATAAGGATATATCAAAAGTTTCACGAATCTCCGATGTGATTGACAAAAAAGATTTCATTCGATTTTCCATGAACGTCTCAAGGTCGACACACTCACAATCATGTTTATATTTTTTGCTCATCCATTCACATATTAGTTATGGTATCTTCCACCATGGTGACTCTTCTGCTGCTTTGCAAGATCTCAGATTGCAAAAAAGGGCCATGGAAATATTGAGTATTGCAGATTATAGAGACCATTGCAAAACTTCATTTCTGAACTTGGGAATCATGCCATTACTAACTTTGTTTCTATACAAAATTATAACGGAAGTACATAAAATCTAAACCACCCCTATCACACAGGGTGTTGTTCTAAAATTGTTCGTTCCGTTAACCAGCTGGCGAACGTCAACCCTCAGAAGCCGAAACTTGTGCAAGCAATGGATTAACGGGGCCTAGCCTTTTAACGTGCGATTACCCAGCACAGTGGCCTGGCAGGGATTTGAATCCCGGTCTTTAACTTGAAAGGCGAACGTGCTAACCTCTACACTACCGAGACCTTATTCACTCAACGAATCGGTACCGCTAGTAAAAATCTAGGAAAGAAATCCTAGAAAAATACTGGTTCTGCTTCTACTCTTTTGGTGAATATGTGATTCACTTTCGAATTCTGTAATATACATATAATAATAATAAGGTTTATTCATCTGAAATATGATACAATACTTTCATGGAGATATACTGTGAATGAACAGGCGAACCACAGAAGTTGAAAATTTCAACTTATGCATGGTATAGGGGAGACCATAAATCTGAATTATGTAATATAATAAAGGTTGTAAAATTAGTATAGATAAAATTAATTCAGTGACTACAATGAACTTGGTGAGACATGGTAAAAAATAAAACAATAAAATATATAGATCATTACAATACTAAAAGCTTGTTATAGATGAAATTTTAAGTAGAGTACGGCAAAATTAGTAGAATTATCATTTGTTTTTGATACCACTTTACCAAAATATCTGACACAGATTTGAATACTGTTCTTACATTTGTAGAGTGAAACACACCTCGAATCTGCTGATTTCCATTCAGGGAATTATCGAATAACTGGCTCAAATTATAGGACAGTTTATTCCTTTTCTAAAAATATTTCCAATGATTGTTGCTCTTCTTATATGTCGTTTATCGTTTCACCTCGGGAATTGTAGTTCACTGGACAAGCACAGTATCCCACCATTCTATTGTAAGCCCGGACACCTGTTGAGTTGCTTTCTCTCCGGATTCATGTCTCAGAACAACAAATGAGCTGATATTCTATCCTGAAAAACTGGACACGTAGCTTTATTTCTCAAAGCTGTCCCTTTCTACGACGGCGTATTGGTGCTATTGCAGAAATACGAAATCTCGCAATTGCGACTTTTATGAAAGTTCTTGATTCGGGTTGAAATTGTTCGGTTTAAACAATGTCACATTATCATCATACAAGCAATAACAAGTTACCTACAATGGAACTTTTCATGAATTATATGAACAGTGGTTGGAATTTCATAACATATTTAATAATCTCATTCATACTTATTCGAAGTTTGTCCACATCAAACGTTTTCATTATTTAAAAAATTCCATTCAAGGTAATGCAACCAAAGTCATAAGCTCATTAAAAAATTCAGAAAAAAATCACAGAGAGGCTTGTACTTCACCCAAGGAACGACATGAAAACGAAAAGGCCCATTTCACATCGATTCTTTATTCAATTTTCTCCCAATAATAAAAGAGTGCCTAGCAACTCGGAAAATTATTGGATATTGTTAAATAGAATTTAAGGGCTTCGAAGGATTCAGGACAAGGAGTCGATAAATTGGAATTACTTTCTATTCACATTATGGAAAATAAACTCGAATTCGATAATAAGGGGTTTTCCAGAAATGAAAAACCTCTTGGATTCTTTGGAACCAGAGGTGGAGAGAATTGTGGAACAAATTGAATTCTTCTTCAGTTATTTCAATGCATCAGCTCCAATTCACTTCGAACAACTGTCAATTGACAGATTGAAAGTCGCAATTGTCAGATAAAATTGTCTATTGTCAGAATAAAAGTCGCAATTGCGAGATTTTTTATTTTTGCAATGGCACTAATACGCCATCGTACCTTTCATGTGGATGCGAAGAAAAAATTGTAGGGTGAATAGGAGAGTAAACTGAACAGATTTTTTTCAAGTCTGGCTCATATCAAATAATACCAAAATAAGTACTGTCCTAAATGTGGAATAAACACAGTTTTGCATTCAGTGATTATTTCAATAGCAACGAAATTACAGTTTATAATGAACAATAGTACAGTTTCCTGAGAGTCTCACTAACAATTGGTTTACAAAAACGCCACACGTGTTTCGCCATACAATAGCAGCATTTTAATAATATTACCGTGCTTGAGAAAGCTATTGTATAGCGAAAAATGTCTCTCGGTTTTGTATACCCATGATTAGTGAGAATCGTTCAGGAAACGGTGCTTTCTTGTTTGATATTGACTTTCATCAATCAAGTATCACTAGTTCAAATCATTTATTAAACGTGTCTCATTCCAGTTTTCTATATATTTTCATACATAGATGGTATCATATAATTTTGTTCACATGCTCAAATGGAATGTGGTGACTATCTATCAATAAATTCCTTTTCCGTTCCTTCCTACGTTTCAAGTTTCGAATGATTACGTAAGTATTTGCGATAACTTCCAATATCGACACTTCCGTCGGATATGGTAGGAATTGAAACAGATTTGAGTTTTATTTCCATGTAATTATTTTTTATCCATTGATAAGACTTTCAACTAGTCCCGTGATTTTTGAGATTGAATCGATACCAAATTCGTTATTCAACATAGCAAAGCGTGTGTGTGTTCCGAGTTCACGAACAAAATCACCACAAACTGGCCCTGAAAAAATAATCTGATGAAATGCGGTCGCTAAATGATTTCTTACCAAAGACGATACCGAGAAGATAATACATCTTGAACATTTTGTAACATTAAGGAACTCATAGCAACTTCCACTTAGTGGTTTTCCTTTGCCCAATAGACATAAAGGCACAAAGTTATTTCGAAAAGGGTGAAGTCGAACGAATAATGAAATCATTCGCAGATGGAATTGGAAATAATCTTTCTGCCATCTGTATCAACTAAACCGACCTGTTTCATCAAGACACTTCTTAGGTTATGTTATCGAAATGTAATTTCATGTATTCCACTATCAACAGAAAAATAATTCGGAAGTTGTTTTTGCAATAGATGTAGATCATCCATTATTGAAGTCGTAGTTTCTACCATCTCCATATTGCAGAGGAAGGCAGTTTTCATTTAGAGCGGGTTTGGGCTGGCACCGGCTATTACTTGTCTATGGAACTATTTTTCTATCGAAATAAAAGCTACATATCCATAATTGCTGAAATTAGCCAATTCAAACGTCCCTCCGAATCGTACCTTGTTACGAGATGATTTTTTTCTGGTGAAGACTTCAGATCTGCACCACTTTCTCCAGAGTTTGCTTTCCGGCTCTCACCTAGTCTGATAGAGATTGTGAGAATGTATCTTGATTTTCGAGCCTATCAAACTGATATGTCCAAGGTAAGATTATTTGCCTTTACTCCCCATATCAGGTTACAACCAGTCATTCATCAGTTCTGTGAGAAGTATAAATTTTTTTCTGTATCTGAATAAGATAGCCTTGTAAGCAAAACGAGCGTCGAATGCAAAAAAATAGCAGTTTGATATTAGGGAAATTGATCTCTAGGAAAAGTCTTGTTGAGAGTCTACATTACCAACTCTTATTCACATGTGTAACAGCCCTGAACGATTGATCCCCCTACTATTTCTTACTCATTTATGTAGTGTAGAAATATGAGAAAATTATTCTCGACTTTGGTTGAACTGGTTTCAACAAGTATCCACTAAAACATACAGTACAGATTAACACGAACTTCAGACTATTTGAATATTCTCCACAATTCTGTTCGTTGATAATTCATTATTATATGAAGTTGAAAAAAATTAATTTGTCATCTTTATTTTTATAGAATATTTTAATAGTGATATGTAGCAATTTCATTGAATATCTCATTAAGTGCACTTCAAACTATTTCAGTAACTTGAATGCCTTTTTCAGACAGACTCCGGCTTCCAGACAGAATCCATTTTTATTCATTCCTTTAATATAACCTCTGCCGTGTGCTTTACACAGAAATATAGCTAGCGGCCTCGAATCATTTTGTTAAAAAAGATAACGTTTCAGTATATTCTATTGAAATGATGAGTTTCCTGGAAACACTTCAACAAAAACCCGAGAAACATGTGTTCTCAAAGTAAAATGTTCCCTAGTATCTTTCGTGTCATCAAGAGATGTACTCATGTACCAGAAAAATGCAACAAGAAAACTCACTCTCCATTTCCACTGTCAGGAGAGCAATCGGATTCCAAGCGTCGAATACGAGACGTGAATATCGTCGGATAGTTCATCCGAATTTTGGACTTAGCGCGCCCATCCAAGGAACATAATCCTTCCATTCCACGGATTCCGTCCGTCGATTCTTTCGACGGCCGATCCTCGGGCGTTAATTGGAAAATTGCATTAATCGAATAGAAGAGAGCGGTCGTTTCTGTGCGAAAAGTGGTGATGGAGAGTAATACCGAGTAAACAATTTTACATTAAAATCTTGAAATATCAAGTATCATACGTCACGGAATTAGACTAAACCTTAAGTCATCTACATTGTAGACAACTTCAACTACAAATTTGCTTACCCCTCTAAAGATATTTCAATATCCATTGTTCATCGGAAATATTCATCGGACCTACCACCTTAGGAAATTGCTCAATATCTTGTGAGAACCGGATTATCTCTGGATATTAACAGGTATTTCTTGATTGTTTACGCATCGAAATAGCTCTTGAGAAATTGCAGTTTGTGATTTAATTTCAGCCCTATTTGGGGTCGGAACTAAGTGTTTCAGGTTGGCAGCATTCCTGGATAGAGAGGCGGTAAACAATCAAAATTAGTTATGCCATTTCCTTTGATCTAGTTCATGTCTCACTGTCACTTTGAGCTACTTAAACCAGAACGTGAAAGCTAGCGGTGCTTATCTTGTCGGTGTAGACGGACTCACTAGCTTATCAAATAACTTAGGCCAAAAAGTAATTGAACTTTATTGGTGCATATGTGCAAGATATTTCATAGAATTACATCATGAATAAGTCATTATATTTAATCGTTGGACTTGAAGTTCCTATCCCTATACTGGTTTCGGATTTATAGATCTTCATCAAGGATAGAGTATAATCAATGATGAAAAAACAGTTGACTTCAATTCAAATAAGAATGAAACAAGTTTCTTCAACATTCGTAACTTACTGAAGAGTGAAGGAACCAGATATGCACTAGGTCTGGATGGACGAAAGTTCTCCGCACATCAAATGCCTATTTTGTAAGGCTTGTTATGGACCAGATAACACGATACCATGTTGACAGTAAACTGGTTTGCAAACACGTGTTTCAATAAAATCGATCCGTGTGCGGAAGACAACGCCAAAGCTAAACGAATGAAAGAATGCAGCTTTAAGAGGGTGTCGCCTCAAATTACTCAGATTTATATGACTGCTTTGATTTTTGTATGATAGGGAATGAGCGACCTTAGATTTATAATGATGTAACACTGATGATAGACCATGATACAAAATTCTACGCGAAGATTGGGAGTCGAGAAAATATTCTTTTTCGGGCCAGCACACCAAGTTCCCGTGGCAGACGCAGCCGACCATAGAAAGTCATGCAAACAGAGAAAAAAAATTGTGGACGTGTAATGAACGATATTATTCATCATCTACCTGAAAACGACACATTGTTGAAAAATATCAGTCATTATTGAGGCTAGTCAACGTGAAACGATTCGGCTGGCTATGAGTGAGAGTATTTCAATGGAAAGAAGTTCAATATCGAAAGTGAAAATAATATCGAACTGATCGTCGACTTGTGCCTTATGGAACTATGAAATATGACTGATTGAATGTTCCAAACGATCGCATAATAACCAAGACTTGACAAATTCGAAGGAAATACACTGTGCCAATGTGTGAACAGAAACAAAAAGTTATCGGTTATACCGTTTTTACTCAGTGGCAACAGTACCACAGGTTCATTGGAACTAATCTATATATACGAGGGCAGTTAATATATTAAAAAATGGATCAAAAACAGATATAACCCTCTAGGATATCTGAAGGCTACTCGAAACAGTGAACCCTATATGAGCAATGGAATCGAGAAGATCAAGAAACAAAATGAGGAACTCATTCGAGGTACTCAGATACAAGTAGAAAATCTGAAAGAAAAAATCAATATCCTGGGAGAGGACAATAATGATCACAAGATACAGAGAAAAGGTGATAACAAACAAAAATCAAATAACATGTTATTATACGGAGAACCAGGAGGATTTGAAGGAGCAAACGAAAAAACAGGAAGATCTTCTGAGATCTTTTATTACTCAGTTCAGTAAATAGCCAGCAACAAGTCAATGTTACCAAGGGAGATGTCAATAATATTTTCATAATGGGGAGGTACGCCCAATACACTGGACCTATTCTTGTATCGTTAATTTATGATTTTAAGAAAGTAGAAATACAGCGCAATAGTCCAAATTTCAAGGGATCCAAAATTGTCGTCAGTGGCGGTTTGAATCAGGAGGAGTTACATGAAAGATCAATCCGTTCAGGAGTTTGACGGAAGGATTAAAAATAATAATGAAGCATATATCAAAGGAGATAATGACAATTTTATACCTAAATTACTCTACCCTCCATAACCTCTCTTACTCTGCCCTATTGAGGAAGGAATGCGCTTAGAGGTCATACTTATAGTATTCCATCTTGCCCATTCCTCAGCCTTCTCTTCCTCAGGACAGTCCATCAGTTGTATTGTCTATGGACAGGAATAGTGATGAACGCGTTGAATTCTACGTTCACTGACGAAGTCTAAATGCAGTTGAATTTTGATAGAATTTGTGATCCACATATCAGTTTTTTGTTCATAGAACATAATAGTAATTTACGTAACAAGTCCGGAAAATACTGTTTTTTTGGACGAGTGGACAAAATTCTAGGACGAGCGTAGCGAGTCCTGGAAGTCTGCGAGTCCAAAAAAACTATTTTCAGTCGTGTTGCGTACACTATTTTTTTGGCAACCGACCCACTTCCCGGACGCTTTTTCTTTGAGGAGGTAGCATTTTCCCGGCCTAGTCCGGGAAGTACGTATTTCCCGGACTAGGCCGGAAAAATGCTACTTTCTCAAAGAAAAAGCGTCCGGGAAGTACCCACTTTCCGGACGGTTGTCGAAAAACTATTTTTATATGGATAAAGTGTTTCCGAAGTACTATATGTTTTTTTGCAATAAAAGACTGATGTGATCACCAAATTTAAGATCCTCACTAAATGTAATACCTGAATATTTCATTGAATGAACTGGTTCAAAAATAGTATCTATTTCATTTTGTACTCTTCGCCATAGGGGTTCTGCTTTTCATTGCTTCCAAAGAATAATGCTTGGTGGACACTGATCATAATTTTATTCAATCGTTTCATTACTATATCGATAGAATAGAGTTGAAAGTAATGTTATAGTACAGTTGAGTATCATCTGAAAATGCTTGAATTTGACAATATTCAGGTGTTTTGTAGCATTTCAATATTATAAATCAGATATAAAAGGGGACCACGTACTGAACCTTGAAGCATTTCTGATTTCACATATTCCAGTGAAGAAATTAAATCATTTGATTTTATTGTCTGACTCCAGTAACTGCAACCATTGTTTGCTAAGTAGAATTTTGCGATGTTAGTCTTTTCCTTTCGGCCATGGTAACTTCTGATTAGTCGGTTCGGTGATACTTCAGTCGCTATGAGTACCTCTTTTTTAATTTTTCTTGTGGAACTTACTTACGTAATTCGGTCTCCTCTGCAAGAAATCAAAACGGAATTTTCTGCGGCCTCGTATATTTTCTAAGATACAGATCTATTCTGTTGTGAAACTTCACAATTTTTCACATCAATTTTCTGTTGTTTGAACATACAAAATTCGTCCTTCTCCTGATCAAACACCACTCATTCACTTATTCACTCGTTTTCAATATTTTTAAGCAGAAAAAAATATTATTTCTTAAAAAAATCCAACTTTCTCCAAAGTCAACATTAATACATTCAGTTCTCAACAATAACAATGAGAGCGGCAACACTGCAAATACATCACTCTCGACTGTCATTGTACTATGAAATCACAACAAATTGATTATGGTTTGAAAATGAATGCATTTTTTAAAAACAAATGGTTTTTTTCTGCTTAAAAATGTTGAAAACAAGTGAATAAAACAGTGAGTGGTGTTTGATCAGAAGAAGGACAAATTTTGAGGCTTCAAACAACAGAAATTTCATGTGAAAAATTGTGAATTTTCACAGCAAAATGGACCATCATACGAGACCTCGAGGTTGGGAAAAATAGAGGTAATACTTCGGTCGCTATGAGCACCTGTTTTTGAAATTTTTTTGTGGAACTCACAACAATATATTCCTATTCTCATTCTCATCTATGAAATTTTTGGCGGTCTCTTATAGTTTCGGAGATATAGGTACATTTTTTTGTAAAACTTCACAATTTTTCACATCAAATTTCTATTGTTTGAACACACAAAATACGTCTGTCTTCTGATAAAACACCACACACTCTCTTATTTACGCGTTCTCAACATTTTCAAGCAGGAAAATTATTATTTTTCCAAAAATTGCGTCTCTTTTCAAACCATAACCAATTTGTTGTGATGTCATAGTGCAATGACAGTTGAAAGTGATATATTTACAGTGTTGCCGTTCTCATTGTTATTGTTGAGAACTGAATGCATTTATGTTTACTTTTGGAGAAAGTTGGATTTTTTGAAAAAATAATGTTTTTTTCTGCTTGAAAATGTTAAAAACGAGTGGGTGGTGTTTTATCAGAAGAAGGACGAATTTTTTGTGTTCAAACAACAGAAATTTGATGTAAAAAATTGTGAAGTTTCACAACAAAATGGACCTGTATCTCCGAAAATATACGAGACCGCCGAAATTTTCATTTGGATTTTTTGTAGAGGAGACCGAATTACGTAAGTTCCATAAGAGAAAGGTGCTCATAACAATATATTGACCATCATACGAGACCTCGGGGTTCGGAAAAATAGATACGGGGTGAGTCCTCGCCCACACCCGGTATACTCGCAGATCGATTGTTCTGCTGCGTGGTCTGTCGGCCGTCTATCGCCCTTCTCCGTCGAACGTCTGCTGCCACGGCGGTTGTCAGTGTGTTATGGTGGTTTCGCGTCGTCAGTTCTCCTCGCGCGCCGATCGTGTAACAAGTGATGCCTCCCTCACGAGTCGCCGGCCTCGTGCTGCTCCTCATGACCTGCACAACCCTCCTCGCAGACGGCTCGACCCTCCTACCCAACACCTCGGGCATCGACGGGCAGCTGACGGCCAATTTGAAAGTTGACAACTTTTTTTCGCTCTGGCTGGTCTTCAATAACGACGACGTCGAAATGTCAGGTGAGCCATCGAGATCATTATGCGCGCAAAAATTATTTACCGTTGATAGACCAGGAGAAGTGTCCGTTGGATAGATGCGACCGTGCGTAAGAAAGTTTATGATAGGAGGGCTTTGAAATGTGGTCAAATGAAAATATGGAAATAGAAAGTACCAGAGAACATAAGTTTTTGGACATTTTTCAATGAAACTTGTTCAAAACCAAATTCAAGAAGAAAGTTATTATTCAATAATTCGTTTCATTCCAAATTATATAAAAACTAAATTAGTCCGAAATTTGAACGTCAAATATTTTTGTTCGATAATGTTCTTGAGTAGAAAACTAATAGGTGAAAATAGCTAATCATGTAACCAGTTTCAAAATGTTTCATTTTGTATGACGAACAAGATTTCCACAGGACGAGCGTCCCACAAACTTTCGTAAGTTCTATATAATGAAATTTTCTATCGTAGTATATATTTCCATCATTTGAAATTGATATATGTTGCATACCTATAACATTGTTTATATTTTCGAAGGAAAATATTGTTTCATCATTTTCGAATGATAAAATTGTCTACTTCACAAAAGGCCTCCTATCAAGTTTGTTCATCCAATCGCCTGCCAATTTGACATCTTTCGCAGGCTTTTGAACTTTGATCAGAAGGCAAAGTTTGCTGAGAGAAAAATACAATAGAGTGATTCATAACGGTTCATATTCATGAAATCATTTGAAAAATGCAACACGAGATGCCCTGCATTATATTTTATATATGAAGAGTACAGAAATAGCGCAATTCCAGAACATTAAAAAAAATTGGGATTTTAGAGAAAATTGCAATTACTGGAGGTTGTTCTTGACTTGGTGTTTTTTCGAGTGTTTTTTCAAAGATGAGAATTTTTTTTTTTCTAGAATAATTACATTCTCCCTAGTATAATAGCTTCAACACATATTTATTCATCATGGAATCATTTAGTAAAAATAGCGTTCAATAGTAACTGCAGGCCTAGGAATATAAAGGTTATTCAAAGGTCACTAAACGATATTCACAGTTGGTTTATCAATATGATTTCCAGAATTGAATTCTTCCAACCTTTTGCTCCATGAATTACAAATGAAGGCCGAAAAGCTGCCCGGATCATTATAGTAGGAGAGCCCACGATGCTAAATCGGGATTTACTCAAGCGTCATAGAAACCTATTGGGTTGCGAAGCTTGGATGATTAAAAAAAAGTTATATAATGTATATACCTTTTCATCGGTAAGGGGAGCGACTATAGACTTTCAAAAATGTAAAAAAAAACTGTTGCATGGACATACTCGAGCGCGTCAGATTTTCTGAGGGGATGTTAAGTGAACCTGAAAAAAAGCTGTTATATAATAATCTGACGGTTTGGATGTGACGCAGACTCGCGGCCGTTATTAGAATGTGAAAAAAACATCGTCATTTTGAAATACACAAGCGCGTCAGATTAATATATATATATATATATATATATATATATATATATATATATATATATATATATATATATACAGGGTGACCCAGGGGTGCGTGCATGGTCCATAACTTTTTTTCTATCCAAGCTATCGACTTGATTTTTTGTTTGGAACGATGGGTCCGACAATAAGCACATTCTGAAAATATTTTCATTCATATACAGGATGTCCCAAAATGAAATACACATCCAAGTTCTGTTTTTTTAAATGGTAACCCCCCACTTTCGATACATTTTTGAAATCGCCACTAAATTATCTATACAACGCACCCTGGTTTCATAGACTTATCTGCAATAGTTTTTGGCTTATGTCAATTTATGTGTTGAAATAGCGTCATGCATGGACCTACAGATAAATCCATAACTTCAGAGCCATTGAAGATAACTCAACCAACTTTTATCCAGTCGTTTCCTTAAGCTTCGGCGCATCTTTTGAAATGCGAGCGAATTCGAAATCAATGTTCCAACGCCTACTACGATTTTTTTTTAATGACAAATTACAAATGGCAATAACTCGACTTATTCAAATGCAACACCCTGTATTTTATTGTACCAATGAATGGCATTTTTTAAGGGCTTTTCGTCGATATAGGGTTTGTGGGGTCTACTATTTGAAGTTTGTGAAGTATGTTGCAAAATGATAAATGTGGATGGTTCAGATGGAATCTAGTAGGCCGTTTTCGTAAAATTTGAGACATTCTGTACTGTCAATAATTGTATACGTCGAATTGTTGACAATGAATTTTACTCGTGAAGAATTAGTGAATATGGTCTGCTGTATTGGCGAGGCTGGCAGGAATCCTTTATTAGCAAGCAGAATCTATGGTAAAGGTAGCGAATACGGTAACCTCACCGATTTTCTTGAAATTTGCACAGATGATTCAGAACACTATAAAATCATCATAACAATCGAAATTTTTGTAACTCCACGGGTGTCTTCATTCCGAAAGTTAAGAGATAGGTTTGAACTCACTGGTAGCGTTTTTTATACTGAAAAGGAAATTGTTGGTGGTCGTATCAATGAGGAAAATGAGTTGCAAGTTTTATTGATGCTACAGGAAAATCCTCACGTGAGCACTAGGGAAATAGCAGCGGAAACGGATATTTCACAAGGTAGTGTGAACAGAACTATATTGAAACATAAATTCCACCCTTTTCATTTGCCCTACATCAAGAATTGTATGGTGATGATTTTGCAAATAGAGTTGCGTTTTGTATTCAAATGAATGGCATGATTGACGAGGATTGTAATACTTTGACCAATATTCTGTTTTCTGATGAAGCAACATTCAAGAACAACGGATCAGTCAACAGACATAATATGCATTATTATGCAGTGGAAAATCCTCACTGGTTGAGGACAGTTGATCACCAACATCAATGGTCGCTTAATGTATGGGAGGGAGTTATTGGAAATCACATCATTGGACCCTATTTCTTTGACAATGTGCTGAATGGTGAAAGGTATTTACATTTTCTCCGCGAACATATTCCCAGATTGTTAGAAGAAGTGGATTTGAATACCCGAAGAACCATGTGGTTGCAGCACGACGGTGTTCCAGTGCATAACCATAAAATGGTTCGAGAATTCTTAGATCAATCCTATCCGAATCGTTGGATAGGCCGGGGCGGTACTATTCCTTGGCCCGCGCGCTCTCCGGACCTTACTCCCCTAGATTTCTTCCTCTGGGGATACGTGAAGGAAAGGGTTTTCAGAAATCATCCGACAACTGCAGATGATATGAAAAATAGGATCAGGGAAGCCTTCCATTCAATTGATGGAGCAATGCTGATTAGAGTTCGGGACTCGTTCAGAAGAAGACTGGCAGCTTGTGTGGGACATGATGGTCACCTTTTTGAGCATTTACTTAAGTAGCCTTTCGAAATTTTCTCATGGTTTTCTGTTGATTTCTTCTTGTGAAGATACTAGAGTTTTCTTTGTGATTTACTCTTTTTTCTATTACAATTTCAAAAACGTATTCGTTCATAATTTTATGGATAATGTCGAATTTTACGAAAGCGGCCTACTAGATTCCACCTAAACCATCCACATTTATCATTTTGCAACATACTTCACAAACTTCAAATAGTAGACCCCACAAACCCTATATCGACGAAAAGCTCTTGAAAAATGCCATTCATTGGTACAATAAAATACAGGGTGTTGCATTTGAATAAGTCGAGTTATTGCCATTTGTAATTTGTCATTTGAAAAAAATCGTAGTAGGCGTTGGAACATTGATTTCGAATTCGCTCGCATTTCAAAAGATGCGCCGAAGCTTAAGGAAACGACTGGATGAAAGTTGGTTGAGTTATCTTCAATGGCTCTGAAGTTATGGATTTATCTGTAGGTCCATGCATGACGCTATTTCAACACATAAATTGACATAAGTCAAAAACTATTGCAGATAAGTCTATGAAACCAGGGTGCGTTGTATAGATAATTTAGTGGCGATTTCAAAAATGTATCGAAAGTGGGGGGTTGCCATTTGAAAAAACAGAACTTGGATGTGTATTTCATTTTGGGACATCCTGTATATGAATGAAAATATTTTCAGAATGTGCTTATTGTCGGACCCATCGTTTCAAACAAAAAATCAAGTCGATAGCTTGGATAGAAAAAAGTTATGGACCATGCACGCACCCCTGGGTCACCCTGTATATATATATATATATATATATATATATATATATATATATATATATAATTTGAATTTTTTTTTAATTTCTTCAAATCATTGAACCTTATAATTTGAAAATCTCAGGAAAAAGCATGCAAATAAAAAAAGTGTATGTTTTTTCAGCAGAATACTTGTATTTATGAGAAAATGATTATAAGCAATTGAATTTTTAAAATTTAAAAAAAATGGATATTCGTTGTAAACAATATCATGCCGCCAACGAGTCTATGTGATCAACTGTCATGGCAAAAGAAACCGGAGTGGGACAGAGTGAGAGAGCAATAGATAGAGGAGTGAGAGAGAAATAGAAACGTGGAGAGGGGAATATGGGCATCACGTTGCTGCACTCATAAAACATTATCCATGAATTTTTATTATTTCGGCTCGTGGAAATCATCAGATTATATATTTTTTTCAATTTTTGAATTATTCCCTACAAAATAAAAATAAAATTAGCCACGCTCGAGAATGTCGAGATGACGTTTTTCTTTACAACTTTTTAGCCCTCCTCCTTCTTTAGGTCACTCTCGAACTGTCAGATTAGTGGAATATACACGTTTCAGGATGTAACTAACTCACCTTGCCTTAATCTGACGCGCTTTAGTAAATCCCGAAATCCCCTCTTGGGCTCCCCTATTATAACATGTTCAAGACATATTTGTTAATCATGAAATCATTTCGTAAAAATAGCGTTCAATTGTTACTGCAGGCCTAGGAATAAAGAGGTTATGCAAAGGTCACTAAACGATATTCATTGTTGGTTTATCAAGAGAATTTCGAAAATTACAATTCCAATCTTTTGCTTCATGAATTACTAATGAAGACCGAGAAGTAGCGCGGATCATTACGTCTAGGTGGCTTCAACACTGGTCCTGGTTAACGCAAAAAAAAATGAATTTCTGTGATTTTTAATAAGAGGGCACTTCGAAATAAGTGAATATAAAGCAGCGGTATTCGAATGGTTTTGCGCTTATTTCTCCTGGGCTATTGAATAACTGTTTTGTGAATATCGTTATAGTTTTTGCGTATTCACTTTACGAGCAGAAGACAGAATTGGACAAACGCCACAGGTGATCTTGAATATTCGCAAACGGAATATTCGTACCATTCATCATCAATCTCCGGTGACGAATCCGTGTGCGAAATAATTACCTACGTGATGGTTGATAAAAAGCTTCAAGACGTCGAGTTGTTGTACCACTTAACTAGTAATATAAATCACAATTGATGTTTATTATAAAATTGTGTATAGCTCGAGTGCTGTTGCGTCAAAATCTAACCTCTCTTGCCTACGGAATGAATTCAGAGTTACAAGTCTTAGAAGGAAATCAGAAAATGAGGATACTGAATCATTAGTAGTAAGTAGGAATTGTTTTTCTGAGATCGGAATATTGAGGAATCCTTCAAAATGATACGAAGCAATAACCCAATTTTTTCCATTCACACCAAATTTTATAGCTATCGAAGTGCTCAGAAGAGACGGTAAATTACTTCCTCGAAAAACATACGGTGACCGTGAAAAAATGTAAGGCCGGACAAATCCTGCACAGTTTTTTACGACGAAACGGTTTTTCCAGCGGCTATAAAACTGACTTCGATTTAATTGGCATCTCATGAATGCTCTTCAATTTCGCTGAATAATGTTATCGTTGAACTTCGGAAAGAACTGATTGATGCCTATGGTTATATAGAATGAACCTGAACAATCCCAAGAGCATGCATGGAGTGTCTTGTGAAATTCGTATTCACTGTCAAAAATCGAAAGAATAAAAAAATCATAAGATGTGGTGATGCGGGTATCATTCGAGAATGGAAGAAAAATAATAAGTTCATTTATACATTACGATGTCAATCCGAAAAGTATAGTATAGCTTATCCAATCCATCTTGGCACAAACTCAGATGACGAAAGAAAAAACAGAATGGATTTCAACACAGTGAACACATTCAATAGGTGTTTTTCAATCTTAGTATATTCCACGGAGATCGCTGGGCATATACGTTATTATTTCTGTGTCAAGATAAATTGAACAAGTTGTAACTACTAGTGTACCGGGTATCATAAATTACTAGTAGACCACACCAAAGAGCCGTCAAAGATGAGTGTCCAAGAGTCCACTCAGGACTGTAGTAGTACCAGTTGTGGTGGTCAACCTATTCCAAGTCATGACACTAAGTAATACGTCTGAGAATATTGAGACGTGGCGTTCTAACAGACAGACTCTAAAGGGATAAGCTGGATATAACACGTGATTTTACCAAAGCAAAAAGGATCCTCAGATTCTTGCGTGACAAGGAATGAGGAGATTTCTCATTATCCAGATCAACATAACTTAATAACAATAGGATGGATTCATACTCATCCTACTCAATCAGAATTCCTCTCGAGTGTTGATATTCATACCCATTTTCAGTTACCGATGCCGGAAGCTATTGCAAAAGTGTGTCCGCTGAAATATAAATAAACTGGATTGTTTATATCAACTGCCCATGCTCTACAAGCCATTGCGAATTTCCGAAAGAGTGGATTTCATCCACATTCAACTGAACCACCACTATCCAAAGTGGCCGATCACATCCGAATTGAAAACAATGCACCTCTGAAAGTTTCGGTTCTACGCAAGGCTCAACACATCGATATCTACTTTATTTTCTCGATTCCAATTAAATATAATATTTTATGCTAACATATATGATTTTCACATATACTATTTTATTTTTGAATCAATTGTGTCTAGTTTGATGAAGTTCTAAAATTGAATTTGATATATAAAAATAATCAAAATTATGTATTACCTCAAAATATATTCAAAGAATATTTCTACCATATAAAACCTCTCACATACAAGTAATAATTATGAAAAACAATTATACCACGCCGCCCATGCCAAAAAAAATTGTAAAAGTTTTTAATACCAATCATGCTTGGACTATACTCAGATATATAACTGCGGCACACCTGAAGACCGAAGACAGGTCACCATATCTGTTCTGCATGAATGAATTCTGTGACCTGGGTAGAGGGTCTCTCAACAATCAGTGGTTGGTGCAGGATTCCCACATGCTCTTGAATTGGAAAATCATAAATATTTCTCGAAAGAGTGGTGCGAGAATTATGTAGAGGACACTCAGCTTAGAGACGAAAGCATTCTGCGTGATGTGAGAGTGTACGTATATTTATTTGGATTTGGAAAAGAAAAGCATTTTACACTAGTAATGGAAGCAGTGAAGAACGCTCTGAGCGACATTCGCGTAAGATTAGATGAAAAACGAGGCATAAACAGCGGCAGATCCATTTTTCAGAACTCTCAGAGAAAGACAACGTTTCAAGCTCTAACATGTTTGCCGTTCCCATGCTACTCCATTTCTCTGAAGTAGTTAAATAGACTCACTAGTTGCGGCAACTGGATGTGAAGACCCGTGAAAGATGCCTGTTCACAGATGGATACATTCTATATCATCCGCTCTATCTTCTACGACAGCAAAAAGGCCGACTATTGAATATGTTGCATCGTCATTACAAAATGGACATGTTGAGTGATCAGGATTTGTTATCCTGTATGGTGTGAGAGCATGACAAAGGGAGAATTGAAGAATTTTTGTCGAAATACTTATATCAGCTTTACGCTTCACTGCTGTAGCTTATCTCTGAAACTGACAGTTTCTTATCTCAGTCAAATGAGTTGAATTTGGAAAAAATTCGGTTCACATTGGCATGTCAATGTGATGTTTCCAACATCCTTTTCCACAGTAGTCATCCGTACTGGCTGAATATGAGAGTTCCTGATAGCAGATGCAGGTCTGCCAGTAGACGTCCTAGTTTATGGTGCATTCATCATCATGTTCTGTATATGTTACGGATACTTCATTATTATATCAAAATCCGATACCAATACTACGTTATGCTGAAATCATTGTAAGGAATGAGAGGTGTAGAATTTTTTATAATTTTTTCCCACCCTCAGGCGAATACAAGCCTTGAAGTCTGATATGATTCTTTTCGACCATGTGGACCCGATAGTTTTTATGGGGTTCTTGGCCCCGGCCAAAACGAATATATTCGTAAAAGATAATAGAAAGGAAATATGACTATTTTTTATACGAACTCCGCACACTATAGTCATGTAGATTTTGCCTGATAATATGCAGTCTACTTGAATTTACTTAGGTGAAAGCATATTTTGACTCTCATGTGATTGGAACAATTGGTGGGAAAGTTGATAACACCAAACTAATATTATTTTCACTCAAAGCACGTTTCGCAACAAGGTTACCGTTAGCATCTCCAGGAAAAGAGAATCGATACTGAAGCAGTATAAATGAAAAAAAAATTCTCAGGATGATGCTCACCATGTTAGCGAAACGCTGGTTGTTGTAGGAAATATCAGTTTGGTGTTAGTGTGATAATTGATCTCTGCAAATAGTGGTATCAGAATATCTGTATTAGCATTCATGGATCAAAATCAATTATAGAGATAAAATTAATTATTCATCAACTATCAAGCAACCAAGAAAAAACCATCAACATTCCAAGAGACAAGAAGTTACCAGACTCTCCAATAAAGACGCACATCACAGCAGCAACATCGCTCTGGTTGAAATTACTGGAAATATTGATGAATAATCTTCAAATAATTTATGATGGCGTATATGTATATACCTACTTAATGACTCAGTGATGACCTACAGCCGGCTACTGTATTCGAGAAATGAACGTGATGTACAAGCTAAATGCCGATTTGCATTTTACAGCGCTCTGGTGGAACTTCATTCACCACAGGAACATTTGTTGGGCTGGCGATAAGCATTTGACGGAATTGGATGTCATCGATTCTCTAGAATACTCGAAATTTGTTTTATTGGCGCCCGTTCGAGATTAATTTGTTCGAAACATCTCTTCAGCAACCAAAATGCGAGATTGGAGATAGCTATAAAAGCGTTCTCACTTTCATTCGTCTTTTTAATTCCATTCATTTTTCATTTGGATTCCACTCTAATAGACCAAATGTACGAGAACCACATACTGGTACGGTCTCAACAAAACATACAGTTGATACAATTCAAAAACTCGGCAGTGGCGGAACACGCACTGAATGAGGGTGACCACAGGATTCTGTTCGAAAATGCAAAACTGATTGCCCCCAACCAGGGTTACCATAGCCGACTGGTACGGGAGGCAATAGAGATCCAAAAACATGCGGACAATTTCAACAGAAAGGAAGAAGCTTTGAATCTAAACAGAATTTGGAATCCCATTCTGAGGAAATCAAGAATAACTAATAATATCACAGCAGGTAGTGCAACAACTAATAATGATGATTATTCCCCGAACCCGACAGAAGTAATTAAAACTTCAGACTACCTGCATCAATATAAATACGCCTTGAGAAATCGAAACGTTTAGTCATCGGAGATGAGTAAACCTCTGAAGAAGCTGGCCACTCGCGCTAGCGAAACGTCAGGAAGAAATTCCAAAAAACGACGGCCTTCAAGCCCGAAGAGTAGTTATACCAATTCAAAAACTGTTCACGTCATCAGGGGCGTGGTTAAATTTTGAAGGAGACTTAGTCAGATCGTCAGAGAATTACGGAATTTCAGATATGAATGAGGTGAGGTGTTGATTATAAAAGAAGAAGAATTATGTTATACTAGTTCATTATTGTGTTCTCATTGCTTAGTTACCAACTACATAAAAGTGTAATGTATGCCCGTGCGAGAATAAAGTCAACTTCGTGGTCTGTGCTAGCTATTAACACACCATTTTTCTGCGTGTTGACGTTTCAATTTTTTTTGTTTCCATAGCATAGCATGTAGTTAAAATCGAATCAAATATTTACATTTTGATACAAGAACGAACCAGCTGCCAATCAATGGTATGGACCGTGGTTATAGATAGATTAATAGTATATGCCCTCAGTCGATTTACAAACGTTCGAACCAGAGGCCAGGGGCTATATACCCTCCTCGATGTCCTCAGAGCATAAACATCTTTATATCCTTGGTACATAAATAACTATTACAAACCTCCTATTGATAGGTAGGTGTATATCATTCATTGAAATGTACAAGATCATCCATATGAAAGTTCTTTCCCTCGTAGTTTTCCAGGAGGGAACTTAGAGTTATATGCTCTTCCGAAGGTTTAAATCATATGGTTTCGAATACCTACATCCAAACTATTTCAAAAATTCGTTTTTTTTTTAAATTCATAAACTTAAAATAGTTACTGCGTTCCTACATAGTATAAAATAAATATTATTACTAATAACACCCATATCAAGTACTGCTGTTTGGTGGTCTAAATTTTTTGAGACATTGCACTAACAGTATACATACTGGACTTAAACTCTGCTGCTTCACGCTAAAAATGTATATCTGACTGGAGATTACCAATACAATTCACTACGTTGTATTTATTTCAACTCTGTAACAGCACTTAAGAAAAGCAAAGGACCATTATTATCTCCTTCTCTTTCGGAATAATCAATTAAATATGTCACCAACTCTTGGCAGCGATCATTTTCATCTCTTTTGGCAGCCTGAGACTGATACTTGCTATGAAATGATCGACGGTAAAACGTCCATTTTGTTGTAAAACTTCTCCATTTTTCACATCGAATTTCCGTCTTGAAAAACACAAACTTTGTCTTTACATCAAGCCACCACACACGCCCTTTTTCAATCGTTTTCAAAATTTTCAAGTAGATAAACCATTAAAGTTAAAAAAGGTAAAAAAGTCACCTTCCTTCAAATCGTCACCAATTCGTTATTTGGATGTTATAGTTCAATCACAGTCAATACGGCAATGTTGCTGTCATCATTATTATTGTTGAGAACTGAACATATTTATGTTGACTTTTGAAGAAGGTTGGATTTTTTTTAAATAATGTTTTTTTCCACCTATATTACAAACAAGTGAATGAGGGCGTGTCAGATCGAAAGAAGAATCAATGTGTGTTACAAACAACAGAAATTCAATGTGAAAAATAGTGAAGTTTTACAACACAATGGAGCTGTCTCTCCGGAATAAGACGTGGTCGTCGAAAATTTCATTTGGATCAACGTAAGTTCCTTGATTTTATTTCAAGAAGCTCTGCGACCGAAGTTTTCACCTGATCGGAATACGCAATTTCTGATCACAATTATCGAATTTGACATATCAAAAAATCGTGAACACAGAACTGTCACTTTTGTATAACAATTGTCAAATATTATGAACCAGATTTCAAATGAATTGCAGCAACAGCGATAGTGCTGCCAATCAAATGAAAAATTTGAAATGTATGGTTTGATGCCACTGCATTGATTTCATGTCGTCAATGATGACGTTCCATCAGAAATAACATTACTCGTTTGGGCAAAACAAAAGCATGAAACGATCTGAAGCCGTGAGTATACACAGAAGAGAGCCTCGGCTTCGGTTCAGGAGGAAATTGAAGGAATGTGCCTACATCCTGAACAACGATGCGTTTTATCTATCACCCCAGCGTAAAGTCTCAAGATGTGTGGAAACCAGTCACTGATCGGATGAACCAATTAGATGTTTGAGATGTTTATATGAATTCATTATCGCTTTACGTATGATTGCTACCCATTTGAACAAATTTTTCTGATTTCAAACTCTCATATTTGATTGGCTGTGACTTTCGATTCACTCTTTCGAATTCTATTTCATTTTCTATCTCAAGTTATTTGACAGGTTTCAGTAGTGTATTATTGAGACAATGGAAGTGCAAACCATTGTTACTCAACATTGTCAATCACACTCGAATGAACAAATGAAACTAAAAATAATACATGTTATGTTGAACAGTCTCCTTCAAGACAATTTATTGTGTCTTGAGGCCATTGTCCTCAACAATCAAGGAGGTGACTTCAAAAATCTAACCAGAATTAGCAAAAATCTTACTCAGCTTTAAGATTTGTCGTAGTACAATAAAGCTAGTATGGAATCCACGCTTCATTGAATCATATTCTATCAGGTATAGTTTGGCAAGAATAATATCAGGTGGATATATTTCATTCATCATGCGGAATAAGGATTCATAAACTAAGCTAATGAGTGATTCTTTAATGCAATTTCAATTTGTTTAGCAACGCTCATGAATTATTCTCAGTTTAATGATGATTTCCTGTTAAATACCACAACTAATAACATTCAGAAGTTTTTTTGATTTGCAAATGAAGAAACGTGTTGAAAGATTTGGTTAACATGTTACGCATATGAATATAAACAATATTCTTTTTATGGTCGGCATGTTTCAATGATAACTACAGAAACTAAATATTCAGCAAATGAGGTCATACTTCTAAGAAACTGAGCTTTCCATCTCGTAGATATCACAGGGAAATATCATAGGTAATTTTACTCCAGATGAAAAATGAAATCGTAATGGTTCATCTATTTACATATAAAAAGCTGGTAATCATCCTAAGACAGTTTCCGTATGTTCTCGTGAGCTGATACATTCAGGGCCAGTTGCACCGCTTCAACTCAACAGAGTTTCAACTAAGCTTGGCTCAATCGTCAAGAAACAAGGAAGCTGATTGGCAAATCCATAGCAACAGAGCCTAGCTCAGATATAGCACAACTTGAGAAAAGCGGTGCAACTGGCCCTAACTTTTTTTTATTTTTTTGAGAAAATTTTTCGGAAAATCAATCATGTTCTAGTTTCATCCCTATTGAGACATTTTGGTATGCACTTAGCTCTTATCCTAATATTGGAATTTGAAACAAAAAGGCTTGGACACGTAAACTCTCGCACATTTTACACATATTTTCAAACCTCTGCCCTCAAACACCCAGCAAGAGGGTGTCACAACCTTTAAATTCCAAATGGGAAGTGGGTTCTAGTGATATATCACGTGAAAAGGTACAACATCATCTTTCCAATGATACCCTTTTCATTGAATTCACCAAAAAATGCATTGCAAAATCGACGTAAAGAACATCAACCCGATGATTTTGGTACTGATGAAAAATTCAAATATGTTTTGGGATTTGGGAATCAGAGTTATTGAAAATATTCCTGAATTACTTCATTATAACGAAAGTAAGACTTCAATGTTGAAATTTTTTATCACAATAAGGTTCCACATTTTTCGTTTGTTTTTTCTTGGGAAAAAACTGCAGAGGAATGAAGGAAAATCATTTAAGCAAACGTTCATTTGGCTCTCACCACTGATTCAGTTTGATTCCTTTTAAAATTTCACATCTCTACTTTTCAACCAATAAGATGCCCCAATTTCAACTACTCTGGCAACTAAAATAATTTCTGGAAATTTTTTCGATATTTGAGTGGAAATTTTTCGACAGTTCTGAAAAGGAACATATGATCAACAACCCTCAAATAATGTAGATATACCTGCCGAAACAGTTTGACATCATTTTAATAACTGAATCCAGTGCGGTGTTTCATAAAATTCCATAGTTTTCGTATATTTCTATGACGTTATCGTCAATTATTAATTGAGCCTCTACACGCAAGTTAGTTCCAGTCAGCGTTCACACTCTGTTTCAACATAAAACATACTCGAACATTGATATTTCTTAGGATCGGTTTTTCAAGCAAGATATCTATCAGATAAAAATGACCAACAGTTTTCATCGTTATCACTGCCAAACATTACTTACGCGCATCCTCTCATTTCTTTCATCTATCTGACACATAACTTATTAGTCCTTGTATTGAAAGACAGGTCCTCAATGTGGGTTCTCATGAAGTAACATACAATTCTATCAGAATATTGAAGTTCTGCTTCAAGTTGCTTCCATGCAAGCTCGAAGTAGTACGAGATTTCACAACAAATTTTTCACGGTTTGACTTGCCAAGTTTCATAGATATTCTTTTCCATTACTTTCGCCTTTTTTCTGTCCAGTGAAATAATTCAACGCCATATTTCAAATATTACAAACATGTTCATAAAACATGTCGAAAAACTCATCATACTTCAGAGTCTGCTGCCAATATATACCTCCAACAGTACATCATATTGGAATATTAAGTATTAAATAACTCTCACAATTGTTTGTCTCAAATTTTTGAGAGGTAAATAATGAAATGTTACATAGCTTTACAGCATCAATATCGTTTTCGCTTCTACTTGAGAACCGACCCCTTGTTCATTTGACGTCGAAGGGTGTCGAATTGTACTCAATGTCAATATTTGTGTAATCTTCCATTGTGAATAAAAGCGATATTCAAGTAAGGGCAACGCGAACTTTATGGTGCACAGTTCACTCATATCGTTCACATATCTCCACCATCTTATAACGGGTGAGATAGATCTCTGTATCGGTACAGCAGAGAAAGTTAAATGAAGACAAAGTCACCCATTACGGGAAACATTTTTATGCTGTTAGAAAATCTGGACACACTTTCTCACTTTGAGGGACAAAAAGGAAAAAGTAAAACTTTAGATTTTCGTTGAATATCTGGTTCAATTGAATGCATTCTCAAGAACTGTTTGCACTCTGTCATTGCAACTTTCAATGGTCTTTAGAGAACTCTTGAAGGATGATTCTCACATGGCCAACTCCAACTTTTCAATTTTGAATGTCGAACTGTATTTTTGTTTCATTTTCCGAATCTGTGTGATCATATAGTCTGATTTTCCATTTGTTTTGTGAATATTGGGGTCATCATCAGTAACTATATACCTATTTTATAATAGGAAAGGCCCCGATTTTTTTCCGAAATATCCGACATTTACCGATGATGATTCAGTTCTTTCGAAACAAATGAAAATGTGGTAACGTATTTCATGTCGTCATGAAATATGACCCAAACAGTTTCGAAAAATTCAAAGTTTGCGGTGGTAGGAAAACAACATCAAGAGTTGCAATTACAATCTGCATATTGTTTTTGTTACTAGATCTAATCAAACCAGTAAATTCTTCGATTTTTGCTGTTCATCACCGGAAGTAAGACAACAATATCCCAACAAGAATATCACGAATTCAACAGTTCGCAATTTTGCCTCTTAACAATATCTGTGGGTAATTCGCACCGTTTTCGAGATCCCCTTGCATCGACTTAAACTTCACTCACCCAGTATAAACATCGCATATATCTCTTCCGACGACAGTGTGAACCGTACGACTACTTTACAAAACTTTATGAATTCTCTCCCCAATATTTCATGCTGAAACGATAAGCCACGTCACCAAGCAATTTGTGAGATTTTGAATATCGGAAGCTCTTTGAATTCTGGCTGGATATACCTTGGGGAATTTTAAGTGTTCGATAGAACCCATTACTCTTATGTTTCTGCTGTTCCATTTTGCGTTCTTACCTTCGAGTCGAACTTTCCGAAATCAGGAATTTTCATTTAGAAGTTGATATGGAATCAAAATTTATACACTTCTTTGAAGTTTTTTATAGGGGCTCAATTCAAATTAAGTGCCTACCTTTGACAAATCTGTTTTTATTGGAGATACGTAAAAGTGCGACCTCCGTCTAGTGCTAAGAGATTGCGATCGGTAATATAGTCCAATCTCCAGTTTTAAAATGAATATTTCCCTCATATATAAAATGTCCCATAAGAGCAATGCAATTATCGAAAACTTACAGCGGTAATTGCATTGTATCAAGTCACCATAACAACACATTCGAAACCGTATCGCTAGACGTCAGTAAACAACACAAATTAATGTCAGACAGACTTCAAAAATAGAAAAACAATTCGCGTTTGGGTGAGTACTCCATACGATCTATAGAGAAAAGTATAAATGAACAAAAAATAACATTTCCTTGAGAATTTCTTTATTCGTGAAATATTCCAATGAATTACATTCGTGCATAAAAATGACCAGATAATTTTGCATTCAAGCGTGATATCTTATACAAATTGCATTCGGTTATTTTCATATTTTGTAAAAGAGCCCTCGTCCTTCGGACTCTGGCACCTTCGCCAAAATATGGAAATGAAATATTGCAATTTTTAGATATCACGCTTTCTTGCAAAATTACCGGTAATTTTTATGCACTAGTGCAATTATAACCGAAAATTCATCATAGAGATCAATTACGCTAATACCAAACTGATACCATTCGCACTCGAAGCGCGTTAAGTAGCATTTTCAGGGGAAGGAAATATAAATAGTTCTAAACTTAGTCTTCAGATTGAGTATCAAACTTTTTCTTCTGAAGATGCTACCAGTATTAGCTAAAGACGCGTCGAATACAACTGATATTGTTTGGCAGTAGGGTTATTGATATTCAGGAAAAATATTTTTCCCATGTTTTTTGTGGAGTTATTTGAAGAATATGATCCTGAAGCAATTGCAAAAAGGGGGAAAACCTATAATGAAAAAGGGGTGACTTCCTCGAACATATACTGAAAAGACATTTCCCAACTTTCTATACAGTGTTTCGAATAACAAACTCGAACTTCATCTTCTAATTAACTCTCCCGACGATTTTATTTCTCACTACACAAAAAAATACATATATCCACCTGCAGTTATCATTGTAATATCACGTTATACAACAATCATTGGAACTGGAAAGAATAGTAATATTCTTTTTTCAAATATCGTTGTCATACAATACAGAAATAAGTTTTTATCTTTACCATTTCAGAAGACAGATTAGCCGAAAACACATAGAACTACTCAGTTAGTCGGTATGTCAAATATTGTATCTACCGCATTTCTTGGATATGCCACTGGGCAACGTACCTATTTACACTTCACCTGCTGAGTTATGAACCATATACAATACGTAAATACATACAAAGCCATCACCTTTGCCGCGTTTGCTGACTTGGCTACCAACTCTTATATTGAACAGCAAATAATTATTCATCAAAGATCATACGTTTGAATGTGCGAACATTGCCAATAACTTCGGTTGAAATGATCAAAGGCGATGCGGCAAAGGACGAAGTGTTTCTTATATATTGAGACTCGAAAGTGGATCCGTATTTAACGAAAAACTACATATAAACTATGAGATTGGAACTTTAGATAAAAAAGTTTAAAGTTTCCCTGAAAATCATAAACTCTTACATCAAACTGATATTTTTGCAATAGACGCGCATTTCCCCAACAATATTAGCATCTTCAGGAGAAAAAATATATACTTAGCGAAACGTGCGTCGAGCGCAAACTACTCGATCTCTAGAAAAATTTTCAAAAACTACATGTTGAACCAACATATCTGTAATTTCCGATATTCTCTCATCAGGACCAACATGTGTAATCACCTCCAATACTGTATTTACAGATAATTCCACATGTTCGCCTGAAAACTTGGGATTTCAGGATTCACAGTTAGATTTAAAAATTTTCAACTAGATTTATGGATGTCATTAGGTATTTTGTGATTTTTGTTGAAATATCAGAATTTCAGGTTGGATTTCTGAAATTCAACATGGATTTGTGAAATTCCTGGTCATTATGTAGACCGCATTTCCGAAGTGAAACACCCCTCGAAACTGAGTTAAGTCATTCTTGCTTCAAAATTCAATACTTTCTGTATTTTATGACAGAGTTCATTTCTTTTGCTAGGCATGAAGGGAAGCCAAAATATGGTTAGTATCTGTATAGTAGTAGTTCAATTCGAATGAAATAGTTGCGGCATTGAAGCAAATCAGAAATCAAGAAAAATCTTTCTAGCGAGATTCGAACTTATGTCTCCCATTTTTTTATGCAGATTCACACAAAAAGGAAGCCCTGTAATGTTCAAAGAACACCGCGTGAATCAAGGGACAGGAGATACGAATTAACATTCACTTTCGAGTTTTTGAAGTTTGTAAGCCTCAGGAAAAACCTCTTTTGGCAAGGAGTTCCAAAGCTCAGCTGTTCTTTTAAAAAAAGATCCTTTAGCAAGAGAGGTTCGACAGGTATCAAGTTCACAACAAAGGGGTGGGAATTCTGTACTCGTCGAGTCATCCGTGTCGATATTGCCAAGGGTGGAACGATTGACAACAATTCAGAAGAGCACCGACTGTGAAAATATCTATAGAAGAGTCTCCGACCCTTCTACAATGCTCCAATGGAGTGAGCGAGTCTGTGAGAATCACCAAACAAGACGGATTGCCTTTCTCTGAACAGAATCGAGAAGGTTCAATGAATGTTTTGGTGCCGAACTCCATACATGAGAACTATATCTCGAGACAGGTCCTATCTGAACCTTGTAGATCATTAGAAGCTGACGAGAAGTGAAGTATATGTTAGCACGAAATAGAAATCTAAGTTTCTGGTAAGCACCTTTGGCAATCGATCTCACATGGTTTTCCTATAGGAGATTATTACTGATGGTAATTCCTAGCATCGAGATACTTGAATTTGTAGGACTAGTTACCCCTGACATCTGAACACTAGATGATAATAAATCGGTTTATCTTTTGAAGAGACATGCCTGGGTTTTCTCTTCAACTAGATGGAAACTCTAACCACTGAGCTACGGAGGACACTGAGTTCTCCATCACTTATTCGGAAGTAATTCCTCTCAAATTCCAGTTTCAGTAGGTAGTTATTATTCAATCGAAAACTTTCGGCGGTTTTCGACTGACGCAAGTGTTAGATGAAGAAGAATACTCACTGGTTGAAAGGTACACTTTGGTAGTAAGAACAGTTGATAATGAATGAGTATCCTTCCCCTTTCCAATATCTATGTCAGTCAAAAATCCCCGAAGGATTTCGATTTTAATTATAATAACTAACACTAAAATTTTCGAAGAATGATTTCCGAATATGCGATGGAGAACACGGAGTCCTTGATAACTAAGTGGTAAGAGCATCCATATATTGAATGGAAGACGTGGGTTCGAATCCCGCTTGGGGAAGTTCATTTTTGTTGAATTCTAATTTGTCTTGATGCCGCGAATATTTCATTCGAATTGTTAAAAAGGAAATGATGTCATTTGTGTAATTTTAATTTCCCTGGAATACATTTGTATCAAACGTGTGAATTCCGATGGATTTTGCATATAAATAGATCTATTAGGGGAAGGAGATGTCATGCAAAAACAAAAACCGACCAATCTGAAAAATGTTGAAGATGCCACAGTTTATCAACCGTCGCGACCAAATCCGTCCAGCAAAATCACCAACGACTGAATGAACTACTATTTTCTGCTTCACGCCCCAAGAAGGCACAAAACGACGAAGGTGAGAATGAGGGCCATTCCGAAATCAAACTCAAGAACCCCATTTCAACGTAAAGTTAAATCCCTCAAAGAAGTGGTAGTTTCTCGAGAATGAGGGAACGCAATAAAGCAAGAATTCGACCGATTCCGTTCGTGAAGTTCGGTTTCTGCGGGCCTGAGCACCTGACTTGTTATTTAACCTGTATTCCACCTAAATTAGATTATTCCGGATATCTGTATCCGCAATCAGTTTACGTGAATTTGTGGCTGCTCTCCCTGTGTACTGCTGATTCCCTGTTATGCGATTCATTGTGGAGTTGGCTACACTAACAGCAGAATTAATGGAACGTCACACAGATTTTTCCAACTTTGGAGAATGTTGGAACGAGTTTGTTCAGCAACAAACGGAATGTGTCTCGGGGAGTTCATAAATCTCTTCTCGGAAAAGAATGTTGAGCCAAGGATTGAACAGGTATAGATGCTGAGCCTGTATTCTTCAGATAACTCCGCATATATGACTTCGTCTTGTGTCGCAGTTCAACACAGCTAGTTCATATTGTTCTAGATCATTTTATTGTCTGTCTTGAATTGTTACTTTGTCGATAAACGATTTTGAATTGACTCCAGCCTGAAAATTATATTGGGGATTCCAAACACTACTTGAAAAACTTAGGTTTGACGAAACATACGCGTTAAACCCTACTACTATTGGTTTAACGGGGGAGAAGTGTTTACATGTTCTTATAATATATCCAAGAGGCTTAGAGCAGGAATTTGCGAGGGAATTTGCTATGTAATCGATGTGATCGTTTAACATCAGTTTTGTATCAAAAACTACTCCCGAATCCCTAATTTTATCCAATTACTGTAAAATATTGTTTTCAAAATTATATGTTCGCTGATTCCATGTGTGACAGTGGCAAGAGTTACATTTTGCTTTAGTTATAAAAATCCGTGCTTCTTGCAGGAGGTAACTAGATCATTCAAGTCTTTCTGAACTTTCTCGCAATCTTTGTGAGATGTTTTCTGACGAAATACTTCCAGGTCTTCAAAGTTAAGCAGAAATTCACTATGGTAGGAGCACTTTTTTGTATTGATAATATAGATGATAACGAGAAGTGGCACCAGGTGGGACCCTTGAGGGATTCCATATGTGGCTGTCAAAATTTCGGATTTGTAAACTGACACTTTGACGAATTGAGATCAATTTTTGATACACGATTCACCCATCCCAGCAACGTACCACCTATTCGCACCCCAGCCCACTTCAGTCATTCGTTTCAGCACAATGTTATGACTCGCTTTGTCAAAAGCCTTGCTGGAGTCGGCATGGTGTCTACTTGAGTTTTACCATGAAGTAGCATAGATATACTCAGTAGCATATTGATTTGGACTCCACACTCCTACCTTTCACAAATCCATGCCGCTCTGAAGCAATTGAATTCTTTACGGTTTTCCATGTATATTTATAAACGAGAAGATCAAAAAGTTTTGGTATAACTGACAGTTTGCTTATTGGACAGTAGTTTACTCCGTCTACTTCTGAAGATAGGAATTGCTATTGCAGATTCCTATTTACTTGGAAATATTCCTGATTTGAGTGATTAGTTGAGAAGTTATAGTAATGGGGTACTTGAAGAACTAGCACAGCTTTTACAAAAAATAGCAGAGATCTCATCTGGTTCCGCTCCCTTCCTCGAATCGATATTTTCATGACCTTCACATACCCCGGATTCATCCAATTGAATAGAGTTCAAAATATTGCTATTTTCAATACATATTTCATTTTTCAATTGTTGTGGTGGAGTAATAATGTGGATAATTATTAATAATAAAGTATGTAATTGGCTTTTTTGAAGTTATAGTAGAGAGTTTGAGCACTTTATTGAAGATTATCAGTACTATCTAGTTTATATAAAAATTCAATGGTATCAGTTTATCACGGTTACAGAAACGTTTGCTTGAATGAGGTTTACAATGTTCCATGCTGAATGGTAATAGTTCGGACTTCCTTTGTCTATATTATTAACTCCACTGAAACCTGTTGCTAAGAAGGAAAGGATAAAAATACAAATCAATTGAGGAAATCAAATTAAAATCAAATTTTAATGAAACTAGGGATTGATTGATCGAAAAAAATAATGATGTTACAAAAAATCGAGATATCGAATATGAAATATGAGTCAAAAAATGTTAAATAACGAAATAAATGTAATAATATTGTGACAAGAAAATTTAGGTTTCGAATGTGAAATACTAGTCAAAAAATGAAAAATGAAAAAATTAAATGAAATATTATGAAAAAATGTTGAAACCAAGTTTCAAGTTGAGTGTAGTTACGACGTTTCGATTGCTGGTATCCGCAATCGTCTTCAGTTATCACCCGAACCGATTGCGGTGCCACGAATATTTTCCGGAACTTGACAACAAATTAATAGCTTATCAATGTCCAAATCGATTCTCAGTATAGCTTTCCATTTCGTGTACAGTAGTAGATGAAAGGCACTTCTCGACAGCAATTTTCCACTCAATATTTTTAAACAAAAGGCAAACAGTTCCGAATATGAACAAACAGTTAACTCACTGTTAATATTTTGTTAGAAATAATATAATATATTTATGCATAAATTGATCATTTCATCAGGATTTGTTGTACTATTGGTTCGGACTTTAATATTCTTTATAATAACTCTTATCAAAACCTTTTACAAAAAAATTATGAGATGGAAAAAATTTTATCGAAACAATAATCTGAATTGAAATAATAAATATACATGGTAAAACAATCAAATATACTTATAACTGTCAAACTTTGTGAATGAATGAGCAGAAGTTAATCGAAAATATTATATCGAATAAAACAAATCGTCGAATAATTGGATCGAAAAACGAAATCAAATGAAGCACTCAATTCCAAACAAAAAAATTGAAATTGATTCCAACCGATTAAAATAAAAAATTCAAATGTTTGAAAATGATATTGCTATAATAATAAATCAGCAAATGAAATGCTAGTGAAATCAAACAACATTTTTAATGAATACATATAAGAGGATATAAACAAATGTGTATAATGTGTACCCATGATGTTTTGATTACTGGTATCCAAATCGTCTTCGGATGATGACTAATAATAATTAGAGGTATGAATGGTTATAAATGTCTAACTTCCTCAAGGTGGGTTGGTTTAAACGTGCTCCGCTATTCCTGATGATTTTCTTCTCGTTATGTGTTCTTCGTGTATTCGCATCCTACAGTCTTCCAGTATATTTCATGTGCGATTTGCCGCATGTTATATGGTGTATGTAGTTGTTGATGTCACTAGTTTCATTTGGTGGTCGAAGCTTTCTAGGTAACCGTTGGAGTATTCTTTCATGTATTTTTTTTTCTCTGTTTCTTTCCATAGGATCCTGGGAGTCTTGAAATGTGATGACAATGACCTCTGATAGTGAATAGATAAGGATTTTCTGAAATATGCAAAAATTCACTTGAGGTATGTAGTATAAGTTTATTACATAGCTCAAGTGCTGTTTGAGGCTCATGAAAACTAAGCAGCGATTTAAAAATACCCTATTTCAATCAATAATATCAATTTTTTTATCCGAAGTAGTTTTGAGGACTATAAAAAATATTGTATTGTGATCCCCGGGGTGGTGTGGTTGGTAACATCTCCGCCTAACCGGGAGGGCGGGGGTGTGAGCCTCCCCGGGGCGCCGGGGTGGGGAATCGCACGTTAAAAGGTAAGGCCTCGTTGATCCATTGCTCGCACAAGTTTCGACTTTTGAGGGTTGACGTTCGTCAGCTGGTTAACGGAACGAACAATTTTAGAACAACAATTTTTTAGAACAATTTTAGAACAATTTTTTTTTTGTAGATAACTCTCTTGTCTTTGAGGAAAGGTGATTGTACATTTTTTATTCCCATGTGCAGATGTCCCATGCAATTTTTTTGCTATGATCCTGAAGAACTTTAAACTGATCTCTGGTTGGATATAGATATATCATTATACAATACAATACTTTATTTTTGTGACTTTTTTACAAGCATGGAAATCGTCACATATACAAGTAATGATTGGAGTTGAAATAAAAAAAAATTAAAATCAGGTGATGAAATATAGAATACAGAGGTGAAACAAAGAAAAATATAGATATATATATATATATATATATATATATATATATATATATATATATATATATATTGAAAGTACATGAAAATTTTTCAAAAGAAGATGTTGAAGATAGCCATTAAAAACAATTACACAAAATGGAGTATGAACAATAAAATAGTAAACAAGCAAGCAAAGCAATGGTGATGTCAACCAGTTAGATCAGTTTGGAAATATTCATCAAGTGAGTAGTAGGCATTTTTGTACAGAATACTTTCAACGCTATTTTTGAACTTTATGGGATTAGACATTTTCTTAATAAATATGGGAAGTTTATTGTAAATTTTTATACACATGATATGAGGCCTGTTTGATACAGATGTCAACTCATGTACAGGAACTATCAGATTATAATATTGTCTTAGAGTATAACCGGCGGCTGTGCGGATAGTATCTCGATGCTGAAACTCATAGTAATGATTCTTAACGTAAGTGACACAATTTGAAATATACAGTTAAAATTTGCAATTCAGTGAATAACTGCTTAAAAGAATCACCATATTTTTTTAAAAACACATGGTTATGTTGGAATAAATCTTCTTTATCGGATGTCTGTTATTTTAGCGTTCTCCTTCGGGGTAATTTACGAAGGTTTCTACGTTTCCTAGTTAGGTGAATAGGTACTCATGTCGCTGTGTACGTTGTATTCATTTCCTGTAGTTTCGAAAGATTATGAGGCCTAGACTTCCGAGATGACAGTTACTTATTTCGTTAAATTATTCTTTCAGAGCAATATTCACCTGTCTGTTGATTATGTTCCTTTCAGAGACATAGTTGGGATGGAGAAGGGAAAAAAGGTTCCGCATAATCTCATCATGGGCAGATCTATGATGCTTAGGTTTTTGTGTTTTTTGTTAATTTGCCATCTCGTGTGATCCGAATGGATAATCATTTTGAATCAATCAAGAGAACTCGCTACCCCTTGAATATTCTGAAAATTTCCGGTCAGTCAGAGGTTGTCAATTTTTTTCTCATCACTGAGTCAAACCTTTTTCAACAGATAATCAATTTGCTAGAAAGACGCTTGAATCTCAATAACTAAATACTTTCTTATACAGTTTCCTGAAAGAAGGAACTGTTTAAGTACCTATTCTTCAGTATTTTCATCAAGTAATTGAATTATTAATTTTCGTGACATGGCAGTTATCCATGAATACTGCTCAACAATTTTTTCATCTCTTGTTATGGCCTTAGATGTTTATTGGGCACTCAACCTCTTTCACCACATGAACGTAGATAATTAGTCATGTACACGAATTTGCTGGGTTCCCACCCTGTCAGCTCACAGTTCAAATTACCGCGAATAGTGTAGCATAGCATAGCTGAGGTCTGTTTGTTATGAGCAACTATATTGTTAACTGCAATAAACTACCAACTCAGAGTTGGGATAATTGAATTTATCAATTTGCCACTTGATCAATTAGGCGGAACTCCGCTGAGGGGTTGGCTGTGAAAAACGAAATAGAAAATGGAGAATTTTCCATGAAATGCTTTAAGGTTTGTCCTTCCTAATTAAATGTGGCGGAATTAAGTGAAATATGTCTATGATAGACAGCTTCATGATGCCTGTTTCAAAATGTATTGGCATGTATTAGATAGAGCCTTTCTGGGTGCAGAACAAGCAGACTATAGACTCTCCGATAGAAGTCACCATTGATGGAGATGTATTAACAGTATGCGTTAGTGTGCACCTTCATTATAGTGCCTCATTCTGGGAAAACGCAAAATACTGCTGAAATAATGGAACAAAAACGCAAAGAAGAGAGCGAGGTATTGTTTAGATCTAGTCTAGCGTATACCACAAGTTCAAAAATTTATAATTCATTCTGGGAAAATTGAAGAAAAATAACAATTTATCCATCTTCGTGAGGAAGGAGATTGTGGTGAAAGTCAAAATACTGATATATGATTATCAATTCCATTTAGCATTTCGATATAAAGTTTTTGAGTCATAACATCCTGAGATCCAACCGAGATGAAGTGAAAAAGCAAGAATTGAGTTCTTTCTTTTTCAGCAAAACTGTTACATATTCATCAGAAACAAGCATAGGTATAATCAATTATTTTCCTGAACTGTATATTTACCGAGTCATATTGAAGAAGACATGAGGAAATCGGACATATAAACTTTTTCTGCCTATAGCTAGCATGACTTTCAAACCAATACAGAGGTCGATATTTTTATTGGGCAAGTCCTGTATTTTGTTCTTTGTCCAAATGTGATAAACTGAATACTCCACTTGTGCTATGTTCGTCACCTTTCCCTTATTTTCCTCTTCAAACAGTAAAACCGGATTTTATTTTTCCTCCCGTGAACAAAATGAGCTGCTCACGAATTCAAGAGTTTTTATTCGTCAGTAACAATGAATATTAATCAAGTGATGTATTCAGGCTCAACTAATACCAGATTTCGCTGGATTATAAACATTTTTAAATATTTTTCTCTCGCAAAAATACCCATTATTTATTTGTGAAGAATCGCAGGGATTAAATTCCGTCCAGTTCAATTAAAAAAGGATTAAACAATGGATTATGCTCAGTCGTAAAATGGAATTGAATTTTGTGGATATATCTAGCCGTTGATTTCGATCAACAAGTGAAGAGTTGAATTGAATATTCAGAAATAATGACTGACCGAGATATTCAATTGGTTGTTTAGGAGTCTGCTGGTAGCTTAGTTTCGGAGCAGTGAATTGAAATACCAGCCCCAAGACATTCCATTGGCTATTTAGGCCTCAGGCGACAATTGAAATTTTTTAACAGGATGTTGAAAAGCCAGCCCTACATCAGGGAGTTTTTTTGATAACTCCTTCATCCATTTGAAGAATAACTTCACCACGACTATGGCTTAAGAGGACACTATGAGCATGTTGATTCCAACTAGGTTGCTGACAATAATTATCAAATTAGTTGTATGAGAGTTACTCAAAATCATATTGTTCACTAGTCATAATATTCGACTACCTATTAATGGTTCTGATCTCTTCTGTATTCTGAGAGATGATTACTTGCTTCGACTTTTGAAGTATCAGAAAAAGAACCTCAAGTTGAATAAATTCAACGATGAAAGTTCCGATTGCCGAGGCCTAGACTATATACAGAACTCTGTTTGAACTCGGTTTGAATGCTGTTGACTATGTTCTCGGGTATGTTGAATGATAGCAGCGCGATATTCCGTTGTATTTTACTGTCGAAAAGCTTCGTTATCCTTTCATCCATTCCTTTATCGCCTGATGACGAAATGAATATGGAGAAGTACATCGTTGGAATCCACAAAAGTGTTCAGTCCTCATGACTCATTCAGAACACAGAAAAAACTCGACTATCCGTCGAGAATATTCTCACATAAAGAAACCTCATACTCACTGATCAAGTCGAAATAATTGCAAATGCATTTGCCCCATTTTCGAAATGCCAGTAATGAAATCGTGTTTATTCAATTGTTCCGTGCATTGTCTTTTATATATTTTTGGTTAATGTTTGGAGTTATGAATGATGTAGCAGAGGACAGTCAATTCTGAATTGGAAGAAGCATTCTTCAAGATCATGTTGCTTCTCAATAATATTTCAACTTTCTACCGAAAAAAAGAATTCATTCTTGAAGGACTCATCCTCGTATACTTCTTCATCTTTCGCTGTCTTATTAAACACTGAATGTTGGCTTTCCATAGACGAGAAAAATATCACTTCCGTTAGATATTTGTATCAGAAAATGCGTTCACCCTTGCCAAGAAACCTACAATATATTCCGCATTTTTGACGGCTCTTGTAGTGTTTCTTTGCTAAAATTTCCGCTTGGAGTAGACTTTTGGCTGGCGCAACGTACAGCTCATCATTTATCCTGCTTCCATCTGAATAACGTTCCACACAAATGTGAAAGTTGATGGAAAGGCCTACCACCATTGTACCGAGTTATAGTAGAATGAATTCTTTCAATACTGTAAAAATTCAAAACATTCGATATTTTCTCACAAAGTGTCTTCATGAGTTGAAACTGATGATCATTAAAAATTTTGAATGTTCCAAAACATGAAATAATAATTCCAAACGTAAATAATATCTGCCAAATAAAATTATTTTTCTCAAGAGTTAAGTATCACCTTTCTTTCAACAATATTCAAAAATGTTATGAGAAAGAAGTTGATCAGAGCTTGAAACTATTTTGGGATTGGCTCATCGATATTTTGATTGAAAAGAAAAAGGAAGAATGTATTTGGAATCTATGATATAATAACATTGTTTTTAGATATATAGTTAGTCAACCATATGGAAATACGATTTGAAGGAATGGGTACTACGGGTAGATGGCACTAGTGATTTCGTATCTAAGCCATCTTTTCTTTGGTTTTCCTTACGGACCTCGTAGACTGAATCACACATTTTCTTGATTACTTATATATAATTATAAAAGATAGCTATCAATTCCGAAACAGAAGTGGAATTTTTATTCATATCGTAGATCATTCATGTTTCGACGATTGATTGAATGCACAAGCTCAAATTTCCTTCATAAACTCTATTTTGAAGCTTCATTATCTCTCTTTCAACATTTCAATCGAACTGACATACCGAACTCTGCCCCTTATTTTCTTTTCAGAGTAGAAAACATTGTCGTACAAGGAAATTTCGACATTATACTGAATATTTCCCTCATATATAAAATGTCCCATAAGAGCAATGCAATTATCGTAAACTTACAGCGGTAATTGCATTGTTGTATCAAGTCACCATAACAACTTATTTGAAACCGTATCGCTAGACGTCAGTAAACAACACAAATAAATGTCAGATAGACTTCAAAAATAGAAAAACATTTCGGGTTTAGGTGAGTACTATAGATGAAAGTATAAATGAACAAAAAATAACATTTCCTTGAGAATTTCTTTATTCGTGAAATATTTCAATGAGTTACATTCGTGCAATTATAACCGAAAATGGCGTAACAAAAACGCTTCGAATCCTTTTTACACAGGCATTGACTAACTATATCTCTTATACAATGATAATAGTATAAATCGGTGATTATTCTACCCCTGGAAGTTGCTCCACTGAAAAAATAGTACTCTTGGAACAGAAAAACGCCAACCTAGTAAGAAACCTCAATTTTTTATTCTGCTGAATAATTCCAATACAAATGAGTTGCTGATTATTTTTGTGTTTTCCTTATTCGGATCGAACTTTTTTCTAGCGCAATAACTTTTCAAAATGGACTAAAAATATGCCCTTCCACACTTGTATAGATATCGAATTAATCCATTTTATCAGAATGAATATAATATAGTAGAAAGAATTTCTTGATTTTTTTTTTCATTTCAATTAAAATGTTTATGCTTCAAGGGAACTTGAAGATGAAATATTGTCGCAACTCGGTACTCGCTTGGCTTATTACGAGAGGATTTTTCGCTGTTTCATCCAACTTTAATTTACCCAAAAAATGAAAGGACCCATTTGAAATCTTAATTGAATATTTATTATAAAAAAAATGAGAAAATATGCTCGAAAATTAAATGACATTGAATAGCTAACGAGACATACAAAAAAAACGCCAAAGACTTACAATATATTGTTAACCAGCGGGATTGTCGAGAAGGAGATGTGCTGCATTCTCAAATATGTCCTGGAACCGTTTCTGAAGAGTGATCAATGAATACTGACTGATTTTTTGAATACTGACTACCGAAACTTGACCTCCTTCAATGCTTATAAAGATGCATATGCTGAGGTTGCAAGTTTGCTCACCGTACTAAGGTGAAATGCTTAGCACGCATCCATGCAACTTGGCGAATTCGGTGATTGTTTTATATTCCTATATCCTGTAATCGTATCAATTTGATGACTATGAACTTGGAGTATTAAAATATGGAATTGTAAATACTGAGTGTTTCTGTTTTAGAATATTGACGTTGAGGTTGAAACATCTCTCAATTCATGTATTTCTTTGAATGGGTTTGAATGAATTAATGACAACTTTCCATATTTGACAATTTCTCTTCTGATTTCTTCAATTCGATTGGTTCAATATTCCATTCTAATGCAAATAACCGTACTGTTTCTGAGGTTCAAAGTCGATGGTGTTTTGTATGGAAATACCATATGTAACATAAACTGACGTGGGAGTTTTGAAGCATATTCGATTTTCTGTTCGAATATAGTTATTACCTGAAATCACGCTGTTTCTTTTATGCCACATTGACTATCATATTATTATTCTCTTGTATCTCAAAAACAGCCACCGAAAGTTCCTTCATTGAGTCTATAAAGATGTTCAATTCCGCCAAACTTGAACTTTGGTGACCCGTTCCACTGAATTTATTTTCAAATGCAGTCTGAGTTGAACCAGTAATGCACAAGACGCTTCACTGTTTACATTAAATTCAAAAGTTTCCTTCGGCTTCTCTACAACATCCGTCGATGGGGTGCTTTCAAGGAACTCGATGCATTTACTCTGCTGGCTACAATTTTTCTTTTTGCAAATGAACATCCTTTTGCAAAAATTTCATTTCTTTGCCGTCAGTTGCATCAAAACTTCGTCTTTGATCTTCAAATAATCCATAATTAAATATCCGTGGGGGCTTCTCAGTTTCGAAAACCATCGGTCGACAACAGAATTCCGAGATTTTCACAATGGGGTTGTCCGTCAGGAATAGAACGATGGCGAGGTTTTGAGTGAAATTCTTTCAAGTTATCTAATTTGATTTTCGTTTGATATAGAATTGTTTTCATTATTTTTATTTTGTTTCTGGAAGCTCTCCGCTGTTGGAGTTTAAAACTGAGAAAAATGAAATGATTAGTAGAACGTTTTAAGGGTGGAAAAATCGCAATTTCAAATTCCCTGAAGCACCCACACAAGACACTGAGATTAAAGACAGAATTTGATTAAAATATAAGCTGCACATTGTTGAAAATTGCGGTGAATTCGGAAACTTCAGGAATATATCACAATTGACTTTCTTCCCCATGGATTAAAAGTTACGTCCATGCCTCTCAAAAATCTTGTTGATGGTTAAAATGAATATTTCCATCGTATGTTGAAAATTCCATATAAAGCGGGACACTTTCGATCAATTACAGCGATAAAATCCCGGCGGGACATTTTCGGGCTGATAAATACCCGGTAGGTATCGAAAAATACCGGCTCGGTCCGTGTATCTATAGTAACGATTGTTAAAATGTACATTTGTCATCTTGACAGGCATAAATACTGAATTTTAAACGTCGTTGTTTCAACTCCGGAAATATTCTACCGAATTACACTCGTGCATCAAAATAAACCTGATAATTTTCCATTCAAGCATATTGTCAGTAAAAAACTGCATTCTGTTATTTTCATATTATGCTAAAAGAGCCCTCCTCCTTCGGAGTTGGGCTCTTTCGACAAAATATGAAAATAAACTCATGCAGTTTTTTAGACAACATGCTTTCATGGAAAATCATCAGTAATTTTGAAGCACTTGTGTAATTACTCCCGATAAATTCCCGGCGGGACATTTTCGGGCTGGTAAATACCCGGTAGGTATCGAAAAATACCAGCTCAGTCCGTGTATCTGTAGTAACGATTGTTGAAATGTATATTTGTCATCTTGATAGGCATAAATACTGAATTTTAAACGACGTTGTTTTAACTCCGGAAATATTCTACCGACTTACACTCGTGCATAAAAAAACCTGATAATTTTCCATTCGAGCATGTTGTCAGTAAAAAAAACTGCATTCGGTTATTTTCATATTTTGCTAAAAGAGCCTTCCTCCTTCGGAGTCGGGCTCTTTCGACAGAATATGAAAATAAACTCGCAGTTTTTAGACAACATGCATTCTTGGAAAATTATCGGTAACCTTGAAGCACTCGTGTAATTACTCCCGATGAAGAATAGTAGGTATATTATATCTAGTAGACTGGATACCTTATCTGGCTTTACCTTACTTTTTTTTCTGTACCATACTAAAGTAATATGTTCCTAACAATTAAGTAATAAACATTTTCTGCGTTTCTCCGTTGACTGATAACTACTATATGTATGACAACTTTTTTTTCTTTATTTTCATGAATAATATCAGGAATCTGGTGCAGATGGTGTTCGTCGTAAAGTCAAAACGTCATCTACTGAAATACCGAAGACTCAATCTCCAGATATACCAAACGCTATCACAGCAGTCGAACCATCGCGAACGATTATTGTGTTCGTAATATATTCGTATATTATGATTGTCTGAATTGTCAATGTTGATTAATTAGCGGAAAACTCATTTTCTGCTATAGTTACCGTTGCTTTCAAAACAAAATCTGCTGAACTAGGTTAGGTTAATCCAGGCGTCAGAGGATAAAAATGATCGAATTGTGGAAAAAATTAGAACCATCCAACTTTTTGTTTTATTGGCTTCGGACATGAGTAAATATACTAATCCTAAAAAATAACCCAAAAATTCCCAGTGCTTTAATTGTTTAAACAATTGAAAGTTACTTTTTATGGTTTTTTGTGAATATCTCAGGAACGACTGTTGGGATTTTGATTTTTTTTATCTTGTTCCTTATTAAACTATCTACAAAAAATGTTCCTACAACTTTCCGGTCTACGCAGTAGTTTGAAAACTGCAGATGTTTAACCCTAATTACCGCTCGCTCTACGCGTCGCGCCGCTCTCCCTGCGTATCTCGCTGCTCTGTCAGACGTAGATACGTAACTATTTATGAAACGATATTTGTTTCTATTATTTTTCATGTAAAATCGGCGCATGAGAACTTCAAAAGATGAAATAAGTATATATAATTAATTTATTTATGCATAATAAATAAAAATCATTGTATTTGATGGATACCCAGTGGATGCATTGATGAAAAGCACAAAGTATGCCGAGAGACTGCGAAGACAACAGAAACAACAGTGTGTCGATATAATGTTTGACGTGACGATGAATGCGACAGTCTCACAGGATAAATTTCTTTCCAACGATAACAACAAGAACAGGCTTATACAAATATTAAGGGAAAAACTGTGCCAGGCAGGTTTCATTTGCAAACAAGCGTATGAAGATGCAGATATTCTTATAGTTACCACTGCTTTGGAACTATCAAACGACCATAATGCGGTTGTAATAGTTGGAGAAGATATTGATCTTTTGGTTATAATGACAGCTCTAAATCGCCAGAATTCCAACGTGTACTTTTTAAAACCGAGCAAAGGAAAGTCAGAGCAGAAAATATATACACCCGAGAGCTTCAATTATCCATCTATACGCAAGTACATTCTGTTCCTCCATGCTTTTAGTGGTTGCGATACGACATCAGCATTTTTTCGCATGGGAAAAAAGAAGTTCATTAAATTATTGAACGCTGAACAAGACCTGCAAATAATCCTCGGACCCTTTTTATGCTCTGATTCCCATCCTGATCATTTGGATTGTTCTGCACAAAAATTCATCATCTCTCTATATGGAGCCAATAAGAAGCAGTTAATATATTTGGATGAATTCAGATTCCAATGTTTCTCAAAATCGACGACGAAAAAGTCCTTCAATCTCGCATCTTTGCCTCCAACTCGTGAAGCAGCTCGCCAACATGCCTTGAGAGTTTATTATCAAGTCCAGAATTGGCTAGGTAATGATTTGGAACCAACTGATTGGGGGTGGAGACGAACGATTAATGGATTACTACCGATTACCACTACTATAGCACCTATACCGATGGAATTGTTGAAGACAATTTGTTGCAAATGTTCGAAACGGTGTACGGGGAATTGCAGCTGCAGGAAAGTCGGGTTACGCTGCTCTGTTATTTGTGAAAATTGTCAAGGACGAACGTGCACAAATATCGATGATGATGTGGACATTTCAACGGATGTAGATGAACCGATTGACATCGATATGGAAAATTATTTATCGGTGGGACTGGAAGTTTCCGATGACGAAAGCGAAGCTGACTCGCTTGCCGATTCAAAGGACTGTCACTCACCGGTTCAAAAGAAACGACGAATGGATAGTTTCATAGGAGACGATTGAGGGTTTTGTACATTTCGAAATAAATAACTCGTTACAAAAAAATTATTGTCTTTCGAAGCACCATCTTACTTTATACTACCCTACTCGTACATATACCACCCTACTTGGTCGCGTTGTGTGGCTGTACTGTCCAAGGTATCGCCCGAACGAGAAAAAGTGTAGGTGCATTTTTTTTAGATAATTCAATAAGAAACAAGATAAAAAAAATCAAAATCGCAACAGTCGTTCCTGAGATATTCACAAAAAACCATAAAAAGTAACTTTCAATTGTTCAAACAATTAAAGCACTGGGAATTTCTGGGTTATTTTTTAGGATTAGCATATTTATTCATGTCTGAATGTAATAAAAAAAAAATTTTGATGGTCGCAATTTTTTCCTCTAAATAATCTACGACTACTGGACTAATACTGGAAAATGTTCATACCCAACCAGTTTGTAAGATCTCAGTGCCTAGTGGTAGATGGTTGGCCTTTATCATTATATGAAATGACCGTATAAATGACAGAAGACAGATTCAGTGCAGTCATACACATCAATCGGATTTACAATAAATGCTTTCATTTACGACTAATACATCATAATGTGAGTATTATACTTATGGTTTCTGTAGTATAATGCCATATAATAAGGGAATAATGGCGATGGATCAATAGTATTGATTTTTATTCCTCGAAGTCCTATCACAAAATTTCTCGATTTGAATACTAGCATAGAAACGATATAACCAAACTTCAGTGTCAGTGTCAAACGCGTAGGTAGTGTTTTTGTATTTGTATTGAGATGAATGAAACCGAAGAATTATTCATTTATTATAATTAAATTAGTCGTGAATAAAGTAGAGGATACTACTCGCAATAATTTCTATTATTATCTCGGAATATTACTCCCTCGCCGCTGACGTGGCTCGGTTCGTAAAAATTCCTCTAGAAAAATAGCTATAATTATTAACTCTTGTTATAATCCACTATCATTATCCCGAGAAAGTTGGCAGCAAAATTCACAAAAAAGTGGAATCGACATTGATTTCAAAATACTTTCAGAAATTTCTATTATGATTAGTATTGTTCTAAAAATTGTTCGTTTTCGTTAACCAGCTGACGAACGTCAACCCTCAGAAGTCGAAACTTGTGCGAGCAATGGATCAACGAGGCCGTACCTTTTAACGTGCGATTACCCAGCACGGTAGTGTCATACGTGGCTATTATTTTTACAGTCTGCCTTCGATGGTGTGCTGTTTCAGATGATACAAAGTATTATAAAATATGCCAGAATGTGTTGCGGAAAAAGGTAATAAAGATCAATTTTCTACAGTGAATATAACAAAAATTAGCTCTTGACATTGCTCATTACGACTTGAGATATCATTATTGTGAGATTGACGAAATTATATAGGATGTACTGTTAGGGAGTATACAAGATTCTGGGTTTTTAGTTGAATCGGCGGCACGTTATTTTTTGTACAGATTACGGTTAGATTAAGTTTCAAGACTGTAAAAAGAAAGACGGTTCCAGTGATATATCTCAATTTTCACAATAATGTCGTAATGAGCAATGTCAAGAGTTACTTTTTATTATATTCACTGTAGAAAATTGATCTTTATTACGTTTTTTCGCAACACAACCTCGCATATTTTATATTACTTTGTATCATCTGAAACAGCACGCCATCGAAGGCAGACTGTAAAAAAACTTACGTTGAAAAACCTGTCACTGTCACCCAGTCTATGAGAATACTCACATGAAAACAATGTTGTTATTTGCCTCGTGAAATGAAGTATACATCTTCGTTTCCTCAATTCAAAAATTATCGGATAATCTTTTCCAAATCAATTGTCGAAGTAAAACTAACAAGTAGGGTATAATTGCAAATTCCATTTATTTAACGAGATATTACTAGATTCATCTTTCCATTGAAAATTCAATGTGAGATACCATAATCGTCGTGTCCCAGAATTTTTTGTTCAATTTCACTGAAAATTGAGAAGATGAGTGAATACTTTCAATGTCCTCTGTGTATATAGTGTGTATATAGGATGTGCTCTGAAATTACTGATCTCCATGTCTGATAGATCATATTTACCACATTTTTCAGGAAACCACCGTTTCTGCTTTTATATAGTTGCAAAAAAAAATCAGCCACGATTCCTTTGAAAAAAATTCGTTTTTATAAACTTCGTTAAATTCAACGATGGAATGTAATATGAACCACTGAAGCTCTGTATTCGGAGACCGAATACCAATTTCATGAAATTTTCTCCAGATGCAAATGGTGTATGAGAGTGAATAAGAATGAAAATATTGATAAAATTTGGCTTTTCCGCCAATATTTCTAACCATGCCCAGGGTAGAATTTTTCTAGCTGGCTTCGTGCAATAGTCGATGTTTTGTTGCTTTGGTACCAACCCTAGTATGTGGGAATTCTGGATTGAATACACCAATCGATCCGGTAGCACTGTGGGTTTTTCCTAGTTTTTCTGCAGTTAAAATATCAAATTCGTTACCGTAAAAATCGGTAAGACGCCCCAGACTGCTTCAGCACCCAAGACTGATAAATTGGGTGAAATATTTTTTCTCATAAATGTAGATGCATATCAACGTATTCGATTGATCCCTACTATAAACTGGTCAAATATGTATAATCGACGTTTAATGCATTCAACCTCCTATTATTAACTGTTGGTTTTTAAATATTTAATTTATGCACACAATTACATAATCTACATAATGATGAATGATCATTCACCTATGGTTTTACGAATTTATTTATGTAAATCCGATCTTTCAAAAAACTATGTGAATGAATTGCCTCAACATTGAATTGTTCTCATCTTCATCGGTCATTTATAAATATCTGCTCTTCGTGTCTAGTTTCAGAGTAAATTATGCAAATCAAAGATATTGTCATCTGTTATTCACGGTTCACTGTCACCTGAGCTCTTTTAGCATTTCATTTGATTCTCACACAATATCAGTTGAACGTGCATTTCATTATTCTTTAATGAACAACCGTTATTCATGCTGACACACATTTCTTGGATTTCCTTTCTGTTAATTAGGCTTTTACTTTTTTTTCAATTTTGTTTTATTCTCCTAAGATTGCCGGCATACAAGACAATGAAGCTTCGGAGATTTTGATAATACAATGCAGGTAGACACAATATTCCAAAGTTGTATACAGTGACACCAATATATTTCGCACTTCATGAGATTATGATGATTGGTGCAAACATTTTTTTAAATACAGATTTTTTTGAAGATTCATTAGAAAATTGGTTAACTCGATAAATCTGATATGGCACATGGTTAGTGCATTTCCACTTGATTTTCAAGCAAAAACAAATTTTATTTCAAAATTCGGGTACACCAAATTATTTATTGCATATAGTGACCACCGTCAACTTGAAATAACTTCGGCTTCGCATAGAAGCTGTGCAAACTAAAGGGAATTTTATATTTAACGCAACACTGAAAATTTCTTTTGATATATATCGTCTTCCACGAATTTCAAAGTCAACTGGAGTTTTCCATATTAGAAATTTAGAAATATATTTTAATTTTGAAATAAAAAAAAATGTATCGCACTGAGAAATTCAGGATAGGTAATTCAATAAATTTAATCAAATGAGTAAGGCATACAATTGACTTTCATCCTTATGGATGACTTCTAGCTGAAAAAAATACTTAAGGTGGAGTACTGCTTCAGTGCAAAAAATAATCAAGACGTTCAACTCAAATTGAAATTTGAAAATCCCGGTAATACATAGACAACCAATAACAGATTCAAATTTTTGGAGATGACTCAAAAAATTCCTAGTGACGACTAGAAATCATTAACAAGTATTGATGATAGCAGAGGGAGCTCAATGATAACTCCCAATGAGCTTCCAATTTAAACAGGGCGTTAGTGAATGAGTGCAACAAACTTCAGAGGGATTGAGAAATAGTGACTATTTGCTATCTAACTTTTTCCAAATCAAAAAACTATTTATTGCTCTGAAACCGATCGAAATATTATGCAAATAAAATTTGGTGAGTGTTAAGAGGTAGTTTTTGCGCATTAGTTGACAGGCAATTGAGAATTTCATGATCTTCAGTGGCGCCAATTGTACGCCACTGACTAAAACTAAAAATAATTTGTGACGAACAAACTCTCTTGTTTTTTTGCATGCGGCGACATTTTTATGCAAAAAAATAAAACTTCTTAACGGATAGTAATTTATGTATCCTGCTTGAAGAAGATATTGTATAGCGAAACACTTGTCGCGGTTATTAAAATTCGGGCGACATTTTTATGAAAAAAAAAATTAAACATTTCAACGGATAGTAATTTATTCATCCTGCTTGAGGCACGGTGGGGCAGAATCTGATTTTTATTAAAAAAATCAAAAATCATTGATTTAAAAAAAAAGCATGATTCATTTGATTTTTTGGTTTTTTAAATTTGAATATTAAATTTGAACATTTTGATTCTTTGAAATTATTTTCGATTATTTTAATGTATAAGTCTAAAAATTTTAAAACAGTTTGCGGCTCAAGAACTTGTGACAACGCATTTGTCGCGCTTCTTGCAAGAAAATTCTTGTCGCGATTTGTTTTCCTTCTGTCCTATACACTCGCTATACAGTGCCGAGCGAGGCACGAGCACGAACGCGTTCGTTGTGCTTTTTGCAAAAATATCCCTGTCGATATAAATTGATGTTGCCCAACAATTTCACGGGTTCTGCTAGTTGTACACTCGGATATTAGAAACAGATTAGGCATAGAAAACTCGTGTTTTTGTTTGAATTGTATAACGAAAATGAATAGACTGAAAATATACCGTAATAAAATTTAGGTGTTACGTTTAGTTTAAGAATTTGGAATTATGTACTCCTTTTTTTGTTGTTTTTGCTGAAAGCAGATACTCCTTTTGATCTTCGAGGAAACTTTTATATTATGTTATCTGGTTCTGAATAAAAAAAACAAAAATTGATTTAAATCATGATTTTGATTTCAAAAATCAAGCGATTCAAATCATGATTTTAATCACTTGATTTTAATCAGCCCAACCCTGGCTTGAGGAAGCTATTGTATAGCGAAACACGTGTCACGGTAGTGTAAATCATTGTAAGTAAGAATCTGTGATTTTTTGTTGAATATAAATTTTGTTAGGTATTGGCCAGTTCAATTGAAATTTTGAAATATTCGTATTGAACAGAATTCGTCACTAGCCTACTATCGTGGCTACTAGATGATTCATTAAAGAAATATCAATTACGTTTTAGTATGTTTCACTTCATCATTATTTGAAATTACAAGCAAATGCCAAATTGTACAATTCACCACTCTGCCATTTTTGGAAATTGAAATGCAAGTGAAATTTGGAAATCACTGTTGCACAAATCCACCTTCAAATAATAAACTAGAGAAGATATTCTGAGCATGTAATTTTTGAATACTCATCAATGTATTTTTCGAATATTTTGAAAATATTTTTCGAAGCTAAGCATACTCTTTCTAATATTCTTCAACATATATGCTGAGCGCGTTCTTCAAACAAGCAAAGATATTCTTCAGATGAGCTGAGGGGATTCCAGAAAGGATATACATAGACGTACGTCTAGAACATACTCAGTATATTGATGTTATCTAGGACAGTACTACGGCTGTGAGTTATCCATTGGGACATAGTATTCACTCTTCGATTTATTATGATCCAATAGGATCTGATACACCGATCACAGACCAACATGAAGCATTTGTTTCCATTGTGTTGTTTAATCAAAGCCATGAAGTGAAATCCCCGCGGCTACGCTGTTACCAAGGATTAGGGAGCCCCGAAGGATCGTCGGTCATACGTATGAAGCAAACTTCCACAAAAGGTAATACCAACAAAAACCGCACTAAACTCCCAATACCCATTGTTCGCTAACACCGATGAAAACGATAATTTAACCGTGCATTGAGCGGCCCGGGTTCGAAGGATATCCGCGCTCATTGTTCAGGATATTAAGGGACTCCAATATTTCTGGAACAGCCAGTTTCACGGAATCCCTTTCGACGAAACGGCGTACAAGTGTAGAATCTTAATTAGCTGCTGTAGTTTTAATTGAATGTACCAAGATATAAAAAGACGTGACCAGTCACTTATTTACACAGGCGTCCGAAGTCGTTTTATTTCTTGTACACGGGAACGTGATTAATTAAAATTGTTAGCATACAAATGCATGGAAGCGTATCCCAGAAGCAGTTTATTTTCATTGTACGACTTTCGACGAAACGTTTCTATAGAAATTATACTGAGATTGCCAAATAGCCAACTCACGATTTATTCAGTAACATACATTTTCATGTTGAGGTTTCTTCAAAATGCGAAATCAATTTTGTTTTTGATATTGGAATGAGTGCCCAAAATCTATGAAGCAAAATGGCCAATTTTTGTTTCTCTCACAATCAAATCAACTCCAATTTTTTCTGTTCTTCATACAGAACAGAACTCTACACAGTCCGATTTGGATAATATTAGGTTATTATGAGATATAGTCAATAATTATCTCATGTAAGTGGGAGCATTCATATATTATGTGTTTTCAAGGAAGTATTTTTCACGTGAAAATTTGATGAATCAAATGTCGATATAATCACTTAAAAGTATCCTGCACCATCAAGCATTTTTTTGGTAAAAAGATCGATCTAACAAAAATAATTCATGTGAATATATCATCAAAATGGTAATTCATTCAAAACAGAGAGCATTCAATAAGAAAAAATAAATTCATCTGAAACTGCCTGTGAAGGTTTTTCTTATTATTCTTATTATTATCATTATTAATAATTAATTATTAATTTCTCAACATTGAACTACATAACAAGCTGTAAGGCATAGGCCCATCACTAATTCTAGACTGTCAAATGCATCGATCAGTCTCAGATTGCTACACTTTTCTATTGAGACGAGTCTATCATGCTGTATCTTGAATGTGCTATCAAAACCCACATTGAGGAACAATATCCACATATAAGATACGACGGGATAGGAAAATCTAGCACAGCATGCTCCGGATAATACGAACCAACACCTGTCAAAACAACTTCTACTCGGGCTAATATCACGAATGAGGTTGAATTATAGATAGATAGTGTTTATTTAACAACATTACATTATGAAAAATGTTTGATGTAGGTTAAAAATTTTTATCAAAAAAGAAAACATGACATAAGAATACATACTACCGATGGGTATGAATATTTATGTATTTCTGACAAAAAATATGCAATTTGTGTAAACACTGCAAAGGTGGCTGATGGAGACAGAAGATCACATCAAAAGAGGTATTGAAAATAATTAAAATGGCATAAAAAACTGGGTCATAAATCACAAATTTTTCTCAAAAATTTATTTACGCTATAAGGATATATTACTCAGTTTCCATTTTGAATATATTATCCAGGTAATGATCTAATTCCTTCGGGGTGGTAGTTATACAGAGTGATGTTGAAACAGCTAAATAAAGGACTAATGTACCGTGTCCGATGAATTTACTAGTTAATACCATACAAAACCTTCCACATAAAAATAATAATTTTGAAAGGCGAGGGAGTTCGTGCTATGGTTGCGCATCCAACTCACGATCCGAGGGTAGTGGGTTCTACTCCCCAACAGAGCAGAGATTTTTCTTTCGAGAATTTCTCTCTGTCATGTTGGGGAATTACTCTGACACTTGCCATGGTTGACGGGTCCGCCAATAACAATGCTGCTCTTGAGGTATGGCGAAGGGAATTACTTACAAGCCCACTTGCCGAAGGACTTTGAAAAAAGTCGATGGCGTTTGGTTTATAATACCAAAACATGCCATAAAGAGATACTGACTACGTTTGGTAACTATTTATAAGAAAGGTAGAGACATAACTCACACTCCAATAAATATAAATCGAAAGTAAAGGGTTCTTCACATAAGAAATTCCTGCCTTTTTTTCAGTGAGGCAAGTATCGGAATTGATTTCCAGTTATTGGAACAGGCACACTCACAGAACGGTTTCGGGATCATTTGCCTCTGGTCACTACAAGGTAGTTCACACCAACAACCCAAAAGTGGATTTCCCGTAATGGAAGATTTTCAAAAAAAAGGCAGGCTAAAGCTAACAACGCGAATCCGAAAACGCTCAATTCCTTGTACAAGAAAAGTAAATTTCACAAATACTTAGTCGGTAAGTATACTTAAAGACTGACTATGAATCATCTTGAAACAATTCATTCAGGTCAATCTCAACTTGCCAACAGAGTAGATTAATGGCCTGACACCTATCACGAAACAACTACTTTTGTTCTCTGACAGTAGTCAGTCCATTCATCCACCATGTTATTAACTTGAGGCTTTCCTGAAAGAATTGTTCCAAGATGATTTGATTGATAGCCAGTCTTGACTATTTACGAAACGGACACACCTCATTAACATAACAATAGATTTATTCGATTATTACAGGTTATTCAGGCGACCATTCATTTAAAATTGAGGGGTTTGTTATTTTTTATGAAGGATGGCCGACCTCCGAAAAAGTCCCTAAGTTTTGAGTTGTCTGACATAGCGGAGATGCATCTGGATCTAACACACTTCATTGTGAGTGCAATTGTCGGGAATCCTCTGCAGAAATCCTTGTCGATGCAGTCGAAAGTTCTGACTCTGACAGAAACTTAGGATTCGGCGTTCGTTATACGGTACAGCAGATCTATTGTTACGAACGAAGACAGGCACGGTGTGCTTGACTGATAAGATGATTGATTGAACTTGCGGAAACACTTGCAAATATCTCCGTCGAAGTGTTATAGCTTCCGGGAACTTCATCAACGGTCTCAATTCATTGGGTTTACGGACAATGGAAATTAATTTATCTCAATTAGAGGGTGAAGTGCAGCTATCATCTGGGACGAGTTTGATAACGATAGGATGAGATGTACACTGACTACATCTTTCAAGAATCGAATTAGAGCGGTTCAATTACTTATTGGGCTATTTCAATACATTTTTCCGCGGTATAGGACAATGGGAAGACTACAAAACCGCTCTTACAGAATTATAACGAAGAACTCAGAAGAGCCACACGAAGATTTTGGAGACGTCTGTCTGGAGGGATCTCTGAAATAGCCCCAGCACAGCGTCGCCTGAAAGTAATACGAGAAGTAATATCAAAGAAACACTTCAACAATATCGGCTCAATAAAAATAATGTACCGGAAATACACCACCATCCACAAGGTGGTGAGTTTTCAAGGACACACTTTCCTCGCTTTTATGCTGACGAAGAACTACAAAGACAGATCCAGCAGAAGCATTGCCGGAAAAATCTTCACAGCTCACGGAATAAAATGGGCAATAGAAAGCATCAAACCTTTCATATCGCCTGGAAAGGATGTTTTTTTTCTGCCCTACTTTATCTCGGTTTTGAAATCATATAACCTTCAATAGAAAGCCAGCTTCATCCTCGGTTTCATATCGAAGGCTTGGAGGGAAGCTGTAGCGGCAAAAGATTGGCATACGTCCAATAGACGAACCAAATTCTTATCGCTTTATCAGCCTCACCTCCTTTATGCTGAACACAATAGAGAAAGTCATTGAATTATGTATCAAAAACGACTATCTGATAATAATACCGCTTCACAAAAAGCAATTTGCCTATCGGGCAGGTAAATCCACAATCAGTGCTTCACAATGTCTCGTGGAGAGCATTGCAAAGGCAGTTGACATAGAAAACGATTTTGACAAAGCCTCGTACGGTTTCCTCTGCTAGGTCACTGGAGGAGCGGAATATTGACCCCACATGGAAATAAGCAAGTAAACAAAGTGTTGTTCTAGATGGTGAATCTTCAGAGTTTGGTGACACGTCTACTGTTCCCTAAATGCTTGCTGCATACCAAAGTCGCATCCCAGCTTATTAATCAAGATTTGAACTCTCTACTCGTTACCTCTAGAAAATACTGCCTCATGTTCAATCTCTCCAAAACGGGTCTCAAGCTGTTTGGTTAATCAGCATCGAGAAGGAGATGGGAAAAATAACATAGACATGCACCTTGACAGTGAAAAACTCTCTCTTACTGAATGTTCAAAGAATCTAGGTCTCATCATTGACAAACCCCTCATATAGATAGATAGATAGATGTTTACTTACAACAGGTTATTACACCCAATAACAGGAAATGCTCAGAATATTAATACGAAAAAACTATACCATAACATGAAATAAAATGCGATTTTTCATAAGATAACAGATGACCAGAAAAAATATTTCGTATGGAATGTTGAATCCAAACTACATATCAAGGAATGGCAGATCATGATGATAGAAGTTTAAAAAAAAAAAAATCACATATTGAGTGTTGAGTCTAAAATACTCTTTCGAATGCGTGATAATGTCGCATAGTTAATGTCGCAATCCTTACAAATAGTATTGAAAGTGTGACACATGACTGATACAGGAGATCTGTCTCATATACTAGTTCTTGCACATTCACAGTAAAAAGTTCTTGAATATCTGTTATTAAGTCGGGAACATTGAGAGATATTTTACACAAGTATTCGCAGGTAATATTATTATTTAGGAGATTGTACAAGAATGCCACAATCGACACGCTGCGCCTTGTACTCAGAGATATGAAGTTGCTTTCATTGAGCAGAATCGTATAATCAACCCCTCTGTCAGGATAGAAACCATGCCTCTTGAAGTATAAATATTTCGAGAATTTCCTTTGGACCCGCTCTATCTGACTCATTTGAGTTACATGATATGGAGCCCAAATCAAAACACCGTATTCTAATTAACTTCGGACGTAAGCATTGAATAGAAGTTTGAGAACTGAAATGTCTGTGAATTATCTGCCGTTTCGAATGATGAAATCTTACATTTGATTAGCAGCAGAAACCGTTTTTTGGATATGATAATCAAAAGACAGTCTTACCAAGGTCGCGTATTTCGTTAAGATAGTTCAAGCTGATTTGGTCAACTTTACAGAGATATGTCAAGGGTTCAACTTTTTTCGTGTAGGACACTACATAACATTTAGTGGTATTCAGTTGAAGATGATTCGCATTGCACCATGCTGAAATTTTGTCAATATTGTCTTGTAATAATAAGCAGTCAGTTATATTTGTAATGTTTCGATAGATTTTGAGGTCGTCTGCATACATTAGGTTAAAACATTTCAATTCACAGGGTAAATCGTTGACGAACAGTAGAAATAGTAATGGACCTAAATTCGAACCCTGGGGTACACCTGATATTGAATTTCTAAGTTGAGATCTATAGCCCACATATTCTACATACTGACGACGATAAGAGATAAGATGTAAAAATGTTAGAAAATCCTAGGTAATTAATCTTCTGAAGTAATAAGCCAAAATCTATTCTATCAAAAGCCTCTTGCATGTCCATATATATTACATCAACTTGACCTCTGTCATCTAGTGTTTCACATATTTGTTGGGTGAGACATGATAAGTTCGTGATACAGAACTTTTTGTCAATGAAGCCATGCTGGTCCTCGGATAGAATTTCCTCAGTCGCATTATAGATGAAAGAGTAGAGGACTGATTCGAACAGATTTGCAAAATTACATAATACGGAAATTGGTCGGTAGTTCTCTATCTCAGATGCATCACCTTTTTTTCAATATAGGCGTGACTCTGGCAGGTTTCCTTGCATTGGGAAATGTATCGGTTCTAATCAAAAGTTTCAATATGTATAGTAGAGGTTGTGATGAAGGAACAATGCAATCTTTCACTAAAAAACTAGGTATATGGTCGGGACCAACGATCAATTTGTTGTTATTTCAGTCAGAGTGATATTGAGACGACTACCTGTTACTCACCATCTGAGCAACTTCAATAATTAGCTGAATATGGAGTCCCGACTGATATTTCATGCATGCATTCTCTTTCACAAAGTCATCGCCACAAAGGTACCTAGCTATCTTCAAAGCTTCAGAACGGAAATTCATAACTTGAACTCGAGATTTTAAACGTAACTATCCACTCAAATCCATAATACCTCTCTATATCAGGGCTCATTCACATATAAGATTACTCGGCAGTACAATCGACTCCCAAACACGATGAAAACACTTTTGCTTCCAAACTTCAGAACTGCTTTCCGGTTTACTCGCAAAAAAATTGCTTCAACTTCTGAACTGATTTTCTGTCAACATAGACAATAAATACTTCTTTTCTTCCATTTTTTCTCATCATGCACTAGTTAGTAGAGACATTAGTTTCCTTCGATATATGCACAAAATCATATCTCACCGGTTCAACGAAGAAGCAGGGTCTGAATGCGTCATTGACGTGACAAGATCTGAGAATCAATTCTACCTTTTCATTTATACTTAATAATGTTCCGATAATATTTTTGTACATATTTGTTTTCTGTCAATAAAAGCGATATTATTATTATTAAACAATGCTCGGGAGCAGACTCGTAGTGGCTACACTCTGAGAGGAGACAGTCAATGTTTCTGCAGATACTTGTTTAGAGTTATATCATTTTGACAATATATCTCCTTGCTTAACAACCAATCAGTCTATTTCAAATTTTGAAATTCAGCCAATAGAATCCGAATTACAGTGAAAATATAGCTTGTCGCTGTATTTCCACGGTGATAAACCTGCTTAGTTTTTGTTTTACTAGCTGTCAAGTGAAAATAATGATTTAAATTATAAACGTCAAATCTATGTGTTTTGATTAGTTATATTTCTTAATCAATATGAGCGATCGTTGGGGACAAATGGCGATTGGTATCATAGATGAAGCAGTGGAAAAGAGTATTCCCTTGAATACGGCCAGAAATAAAGAATCAATTACCAGGCAATTCAACAATTTTTGCTCGAACAGGGGTTATATTGTCGTCCCAAATATAATTCGTGGTATGATTAATAACCTATAATTTTTTGGAATATCAATTCATTGGCAATCCCAATGCAAGAAAATACAACTCGTCCTGCGGACTCGTTGTATTTTCAGCTTTGGGATTGCAATTCATTAATATTTCAAAAAGTTATCGGTAATAATCATACCACTTATTATATTACCCCTGATAATAAAGTAACTGATCTCTGTTCGAAATTTGCACTTCACACCAAAAGTTGTAGTCTTACTGGTTATTCTATCGAAGCAACTTCTTGCCTAATACACAACTTCCGAGACAACTCCTGCAGACCACAAAAACTATTTATTCCACTTTCTCTTCTAGAAACTAATGGAAAGGAAGTGTAAGTTTCGTGAAAACCACATGAGATCCTTGGCCAAAAAGTTTTTATTCCACAAACTGGCAAAGCTGTAGGACTTCAGCAATCTAAAATGCTCCTTTGATCGATATCTCATAGCTTTGGTTCTCAGTTAACATCATGAGAATCACAGGATTAAAATATGCTTGATGGAAAAAGTTGAATTCGATTTGGCGACTCAATGATAATATACACAAATTATCGTCGTCTATATTCAAAGACTACCAACAATTATTGCCACGTATATCTTTTCCCGAATGCCCACTCATGAAAAAGTTGTATTCACTAAGCCGAAATGGACGAGGTTAATTAGACAAATTCCCCAAAAATAATAAACCTCAACCAAGCGAGTGTCGATGGAAGCCTTCCACAGACAAAAAATGTGCATTAATGGACAGCCAATTAGCAGAGTCGATTGCGAGAGAGGAATTTTAATAGAGTACGTATACTAATCCGAAGAAGGCAGGTATTTGCAATTATGTTGCTCATCAATCAATGCAAGCCTTCAACACAGACACGAACATATGGGATACGTTGAGTGCTCATTAGAGGACCCATCGGTCACTCACCGCATTTACATCCTTCATTTCGAACGGCTTAAAGTTCCACGTGAAATCGTTGATTTGTTCATGCTCTGGGAAAATTCGTCGGAAATGAAACAAATGGAAAAATCGTTCGAAATTTCTGCGTATACCAAGATCGTCAATGATTATCGTGAAGGGTCCAAACAAAATGGTTCGATGAACAGCACGTTAATTGCAAACGTAGACATATTTGTATATCCCAACAAAATGAAGCAAGACGTAATCTGAAAAAATTGACAATAAATGATAGAATTTGATAGAATCGCATTGCTACAGTTTCTTGTATATCTTAATTATTGACAAAATGGTCAAGGCTTTCGCGGCCGTTCTTTGGAATTTCTTCCTACGTTTCGCTAGCGCGAGTGACCAGCTTATCCAGAGGCTTACTCATTTCCGATGACTCATAGGAAATGAATAATATCGTCATGTAATTATAAAATGATCTTTATGATATAATCAATGTAATCTAATACCCTCCCATCTAATCGTTTCTTCCATGAGTTCCTTCCTGCAATGGAGCAGATATTTCTCTTCCTTTTTTTGTATACCGAGGTCACGAAACTACAATCAAATAAATATTATTCAAATGATATCCCTGCACGAATAGAGAGTACTTTGCAATCCAGAAGGATAACGTTGCATTCCCATATCCAGACAATTTCGCTCATATTTGAACTCTTCACTAGGCATAAAATGGATAAATTAAGGAACAATTTCACCAGACACACCAAACCATATAAAAAGATAATTTTGAGTCAATTTGCACTGAATAAAGCTACATGTTGATGACACATTCATTTTCACAACTATAAATCCACCATCTGATTTATTTTCGTGTAGGAAAGGATGGTTCGAAAAACTGATTTTTTGCTTTCTTCTGCTTCATATCAATATGAAAGAAGTAACATCAAATAATCAGCTAACACTTTGTGATGATACCTGCAAATCATTCACAGAAATTTGTTCCATTCATGAACGAACAAGAAGGAAGTGTACATCGAGAGCTGCCATGTAGGCAGGGGAATAACGGTAACTTCATTCAAAGGAGTTTTGAATTCTTTCTACATTGATTTGAAGAAGAGAAAGGGCAAAAATCACTTCCTCCTCACTGAAAAAAAAAAAACATATTTCTGAATTCTATAAAACTGTCATTAAGTAATAGGTAGGTTAAGAGACTGGTGATAGTTGTATACTTCTTTAAGTAGTAAGTTTGGCAGTCAAAATGCTATTGATGAAATGAAATGTCTTTTTCACTAAATACATGAGCTTTAGTTTCAATTTATAACTCCTCCAGGGCTAACTGAAATCACAAATTCGATAGATTCTGTGTTTAAACCTCGACTGTTGATACTATAATAATAGATATTAGTATAAAAGAGCATGACCATATAAAACATTTCGAAAATTTGAGCTAAATCTATGTGACAAATGTAATTTATTCGGATTCGAATACAGAAATAGAAATTGGAAAAAATCATTTCATGATGGAATCATGTACAATTTCAACGAATCTTGAATTGTTGTAATGTTATGCTTTGACTAACCGTAAAAATAGTTTTGTACCTAGCATTTTGTGGTTAATATACCTTTATATCATCTGAAATTCTCATCCAAAAAAAAATCTTTCGAAGGAAATTGAGAGGAACCCTAACCTTTTTTGTTTTCAAATACCATAATTATTTTACTGTTTGGTGCTTTCTGTATCTCGAATTCATTGAGATAAAAATAAAATTATTTACTCTAAGTCGTGATCATGTTTCATCATCTTCAATCTGGAAGCATTAATAAAGATAATTACGAAAAAATTTTGAACTGAATGTTCAATATGAAGGATCGTGATTCATGATATTCCCTGAAAAACATACACCATATACGAGAACGGTGGGATACATTTTGATCAGATGATTTTTTAAAGGAGCTGATTTAATAAACCGACCTTAGGGAATATGTATGAGAGATCAAACTTTTTTTAGATACAACTCGACCTGACAAGACACCATTAGAGCTGTGTGGGGTCGGTAAATACTAATAATGAAAAAGCCAGATGCAGTTCTACAAAACTCGAATTTCTCTCAAAAATTATCATATTTCCAAACCCAAACATAAAAGGATTGCATAGCAATTTTCCTTAATCGAAAACTTATATAAATATACACTCACCCCAATTCTCATTAATGGATTCAAAACTATATGAATGAATCAGTGTCCTTATATCAGTGAATACACTTTCGAAAGAACTCATCACGTGCTCCTAATTTTCCTGTATTATCTATGTGTGCCACGCAAAATCGTTAATTCATTTATGGGTTTATTCTCGGACGGTGAAAGATTGATTGTGTTAACTTCGGTACACAGCGGAATTTCAGTGGCCGTCACAAAGGGATTTTTCATTACAGTGCCAATGTTTGTTTCCACAGGGAGTCCGCGCTGAACTAACTTCAATGGAACGATGACATGTGGGGGGCGATAATTGAAAATAAAACGGTCCCTGGGAGTTTTTCACCTTCACCAATGTAAATTTCACTTATAGCTAGTGGTAGAAAAAAAATATAATCATTTCTCATTATCCAATAGGATTTTTCAAAGTATCTTGTGTACAGATGGAATTTGAAAAAAGGCAAAGGTATGATTCAATAACCGGCAAGCCATTTGGGCAGAGAAATAGTATTAGTCTTTCCTTATATATATATATATATATATATATATATATATATATATATATATATATATGACTTGGATGATTGAGGTATAATAATATCACTTTGCACCATATTGCCTTTGTTGAGTTCCTTTCCGAAGCCCGTGTAGAAGGCTTTTGACACATAGCCTTGAGTATCGATTGGTAAGTTCTTTTTCGACTCACTAAAATCGTCCTAAAACAGAATATACGTCAATTCAAGTAATTTTTCCTCGAACCGAAAAAACGAAATGAAAATCTTTATCCATAACAGCATCTGTAGAGATTTCTTTCATAATCATCCAATAACTTGACAGTTATCATCCAAAGGAGGAAAAGGCACTGTACCCTCATTTTAAACATATGATTTTTCCGCCTCCCTTAAATCAAAGTCATAAAACAAAACATCTATGAGCTAACGAATGAAATCTATTGAAGAATTGAAACTAAGAATAAGGTATAGTATAGCGTTCTCCTGAAACTCCCAAAATCACTCCCAAAATCAAGAGAACCTACAAAATAAAGAATTAATGAAAGAAAAAGGAAAGATCTCGCACTAGATTCGAACCAACACCCACATTTGCGCTATTGAAAGAAAATTTTGCGGCAATAGAAATATAGCGTATTGCTGTAGCTCTTTTATAATATTTGACATTCAACTTTTATTTCATTAGAATGTATTTCGGTATCATTCTGTCTCAGATTGATACTAGGCGTACAATTCAATTACAATCGAATCCTTGCAAGAAACGTTTTGCTACCCTACTTCCACTTCTTTGCATCGGGATAGGAGATACGAATTATATTATTAACATTCACTTTGAAGTTTTGAAGTTTGTAAACCTCAGGAAAAAACTCTCTCGGCAAGGAGTTTCAAAGCTCAGCTGTTCCATTGAAAAACGATCCCTGACCAAGAGAGGGTCGACAGGTCTCCAAATTCACAACAAAGGGGTGGGAATTCTGTACTCTTTGAGTCATCCGTGTAGATATTGCCTCCACCACCTCCAGTACAATAAATTCCAGAATCTCCCGAATTCCCGAAGAAGTAATTCTCAGAGAAATTGTATTTTGAAAATGGCCGATATCTGATATTGCAAAGACTATTGAGGAAAGCGCTAGAAAATAGATGAATTGTCGGTTCTATTCATTTCAAGGTGGAAAAATAGTAAATATCATGCTGTTACAGCATAAACAATATTTCAAAATTATACTTCATGAGTTTTGAATAATGTGAAAACAGACCACATCGAACACATAACTTTCAATCCATCAAACTTCTAAAGATTCAAAGAAATCAGAGCGTGTAATCTTCACGTTGCTCAATATGCCATTGACAATGTTGCTACGGATCAGCCAATGGAATTGGAAGTACTCACTAGCTGGGAATAGCTCACAATGAGAAGGGGACAAATAATCCATCTCAAAGATATTGAACCAAACTTGAAAATCGTATTGAAGTGAGGCTTAGCTGTGAGAATGCTTCACAGCATCGCCGAATGTTTTCATAATCAAGAACAGCGGAATGAATTGAATAGTCCCTCTGTCACTTTCCATAGTACAACTCAATTCAGCTATAGGTACTGTTGACTTTCGAATGAATCGAGATGCCCGTCGTCATGTTCATCTTTCAGCAGTCTCAAATTTCTTTACTAATCCTGTGACCCCCAATTACAGATAATCAAGGAGAAATCGATCAAGAATTGCTCAATATAACTTACTGTAACGAAATGTTCTAGCGCCGGCTCTGTCGGTCATAAACGCAGAATAGTATGAGGGGTCGAAGAGAGAGAGAGTCATTTTTTCAGGAACTCGTAGATTGCGTGGAGAATTTGATACACATCATCGAGGCCTCTCTCGAAGATTCTCCATAGGCGTACGCAGGTATAAAAGGAGACGCTTCATCGCGGAGGAGACAGTTATTTTAGCAGAGTTAGCAGGGTTATTCAGAGCTAAGTGGAGAGAGTTTAGCAGATAGTAAATGAGAGTTTCTAGCTGAGTGAAGCTTAGTGGAGAGAGCTTTGTTATTGCTAAGTTCGGAAGTCGAAGTAAAGAATTTTTATTACAGAGAGTTTATTAGACTGTTCAGTACAGAGCGTTGGATATCGGAGCAGTTTATGTGATTGTATTGTATTGTGTTGTGATAAAGAGTTGTAATGAAAGTAGTTCGTGGTTTGGAGTTTCAATCAACGAACCCAAGGAAATATCGTGACAATACGTTCGTTATCAAATATGAATCAAATTTATGTTTCATCCACAGAGTAGAAACTTCATTATCGAGACGTGTTTCACTGCACCGTATGTACTTGTGCTAGTTGTTACACCTTTCCTTCAATATATTTGTCAATAAAGGTCCTTTTGTATCAAACACCTGTCTCGTTTGGTAGGAATTAAATGAATTCCTATATCCTATTTCCAACGAACGCCGAACGATCTTCTCAAATTGGATCCTATTGGATGAAAATTGCATTCAAATGACAATATTTCGCAAAATAGGGAAATGGAATTGGAGATCATAAAATGGATGTGATAATAAATGAGGTCGACAAGCTCAATTTGACCTTTTCAGTGGAAATTGGGTACGGAAAATGAGCAAGTTATTAGGATTCAGATACCTGGGGAACCCTCCATCATCTGCTTAGGAAAATTCAAGCGAGTTTGAGTATATCCATCAATTCATTTCAGGATAGATGGAATTCGGAGGGATTTTATCTTTCATGTGATTTCAATCTGGTGAAAATTCTGAAATGATAATGTGTTCTAAAATGAAAACATGATTAATAATAATACTACTTACCTATTGAGAGAACAGGGACAGATCCAGCCTTCGGTCAAGGGGGTCACGTAGCCGACGCGTAGCGGAGGACAGTTAGCCGACGCGTAGCGGAGGACAGTTATCATTCAAGGGGGGAAAAGGCACTGTACCCCCATTTTAAACATATGATTTTTCCGCCTCCCTCAAATCAAACTAAGAAATGAAATTTTTTAAAGAATTGAAACTAAGAATCAGGTATAGTATAGCGTGCTCTTGAAACTCCCAAAATTAAGAGAACCTGCAAAAAAAAGAATTAAAAAAAAAGAAAAGATCTCGCGCCAGATTCGAACCAACACCCACATTTGTCCTCTCACCTATGATGAACAACGTCCGTTCCAACAACTCGCTGTGCTATTGAAGGAAAATTTTGCGATATCAGGAATATAGCGTATCGCTGTAGCTCTCTTATAATATTTGACATTTAACTTTTATTTCTTCAATATATTCCCCTCATGATAATATCTCACCTTTACTGATTTCTACCATCTCACGAAATACAGAGTTTTCTATAAATGAACGGTAAAATGTATACTCATATAATAGAATATAGTTTAGATCGTCAATGCCAATGCATCATTTCATTGATGACGTATCAAACGTCACTTTTACTTTTCCTCCCTAGTAAGGATAAGTTCGACTTGTAGGCCAGGAAATGTATACATATTTTTTATTGACACACAAAATAAGTTGTTCTCTTAAGCCTTCTCTAGCAAAACGGTGTTATCAGTTCCCCCACTTGGATGGCATTTTTTTTGTGAACATATTCTCACACTCATTGTAAACCTCAGCCTAAGACGAGTAAGATATATTGTTAATGGCAAAACATAATGAGACTTCGAATGCAAGAAACTCAAGTTTTTTGTATAACAGAGTTTGCCACTCAAAAAGCAGATATTCTACAATTCCGATGAAACTATCGCAGTTACGGTAATATTCATTTTGACCTGTTTATTTTATCGTAACCAATTCAGAGTCCCGGAATTTTTTTTACCATTTTTTTTTGTTAGTTCACCTTTTTTCCTGGAAGGTTAATCAAGTGGCTTCTTGACTGATCAAGTTTCCAGCGATTGAATTTCTCGTCATGTAGTTTTTCTGAAGCTAGCATTTTTTTGTGATCGTCAGAAGGGGTAGTTCCAAACGCTTTCGACGGACCCACTGTGGTTCGCTTAGTCCAGAAGTCCGGAAAGTATTTTTTCTACTAGCGTGCGGAAAAGTTCACTTTTCCGCACTCATTTTAGTGTTGAAAGAGTCAATTTTCCGCACTAGTGCGGAAAGTAAATCTGTTGAGTTTTTGGGGAGTATACTGACATTTGACTTATCAAATTATATATTTGTATGATTGTAGTTTACAGAATGACCAAAAATGAAGAAATTCATTAGAATTCTGCAAAAATTTATGATAAAAAAAGTATGTTTCAATAATTTTTCAATGACTCTGGTATAAGCCTCATCAACTGAATGTGAAATAATAACAAACATCTGACATTTTCCATTTGTCACTCTGAATCAACGTAGCAACAAAGAAAACAAATCTGTCAGTCAAAACCCTACCTTGTCAAAACCAATTTTACCGTCACAGTTTTTTCTAGTGAGATTGCTTTCCATGGATTCTTGAGATGAAAATTTGCTAGATTCAGTTTTGGGAGCGGCTAGAATTGCAAACGTGCATCTGCTACCGTTAAAATCCCGTTATAGGTATGAAAAAAAATATTTTTTGTTTAAAAACTGGTGCCAGAATAAGGAAATCAAAACTTTCAAAGACGTTGTTTTGGCTTATTTCGCTTAAATTTCCAAAACATGCAAGCCTAATACTCCATGGTCTAGGTACTCAATGTTAAAAAGTGTAAATAAATTCAGAAATGACGTCGATTTAAGCAAGTTCTTCAAGGTCACGGCACATATAAAAAAACAAAACATTGGAATTAGACCTAAAAGGCAAAAATTTTCTCGCCGACCCTTCCACTAGTCAGCAGCTGTCACCAGAAAAAGCCTTCCAAAATGACTTCCTTCAGCAAAATTGCTGACAAAACAGTGAAAAACATTTTAGCCTCTGCAATTAATTTGCACAACGCATCAAATTGTACGTTTGATATTAATATTAATTATAATCAATAGTTTGATATGTAATTAATTATAAATGTTTGTGTTAACTTTTGAGTTTTTTCCGCACGCTAGTTGAAAAATTAGTGTACCTAACAGTTGCGTAAAGTGACTTTTCCGCACGCGATTACTGGCCGAACTCCGCTAACGCGTCGTTTGGCCATCTGCAATCGCGTGCGGAAAAGTATTACTTTCCGCACTTGTTAGGTAAACTACTATATTAGGTACTTCATTTCATAAAACACGCGTGCTTGGTTGACATGATAGCTTTGGCGTCGTGGTTCCTATTAGAATGATATCCAGAATATTCATGTATCCTCACATATATCGTGGTTTAATGAGAATCATCTGGGGAATCCAGGAGATACCAACTAGTATCCATTTAATTTCACAAACTTAAAGAGGCGCAATATTTAGGATCGCATCCAAAGCAGTGAATAACATGTTGATGTGGCCAATGTTTATCCTGGACAGGCAAGTTGTTGCAGTTTCTGCAACTTGATTCCTGCCGATTATTGTTATATTTTTTGTCACCATATACCCAATATGAGGTCCAAGTGCAGGTTGATCTTGGACGCGACCACTCCCCCACTTTCAGATCCAGAACCAATATTTTATTTCATTAATTTATTTATGTGTCTTTATTGTGAACCAAATACAACATTCAAATATACAATGTACATCAAGGAGGCGGCATTCAACCAGGTTGCTCTTCCATGCAACCCCCAATATGATACGCGTGATCATAGGTCTGATGATCGTTTAGTGTGACCATTGAATCATTTCCGGTCTCAGATCACACGTCTCCCTAGTCGATTGCCGCTATGGCTTGGATGTTATTTATACGGCTGTTTCACCGTGAGTCGTACTGAAGAATGACTCTGCCACGTTCCGTGGTCAATGAGTCTGCGAATAATTATTTTGCTCCTGGGGATAAGCGAGTTTACAAACAAAGATCAGATTTGTCACGAATCCTCCAAAAACGCTGCTGCTGAATTGATTTGTTAGTCTCAATGTTTGGTCAATTAATTGGCGAGTGTTAACCATAATTACTTGAATGGAACGCAATGAAAAAAAGGTTGTATTGTCTGAGATTTCTTCATGGAATATCAAACTTCATTGGTTCCAACAATTCAGGACAAAAGACTCCATCCAATAATTTGTAAATTAAACATATATCATTTGTAGTCTTACGGGACTTAAGACCTTTTAAATTCAATTTCTTCAAAATTGGTGTTATTGTGACCCTCGATAATATAATATAATTTACAAGTACAGTGCCTCAAAAATCAATTCTGGCCTTTTTCTATTATTCGACTATGAACGTGATAGTAAGGACTTTGGTAGATCTTTGGTATTTGCTATGAATGTCATTTACAAACAAATACGCTTATTCTGTAAAGCCAAACTATAAGTTGGTACCAGTGACGACATACAGATAATGTTAAACAAATCATTCATTATATTATTATCATAAAAAAAATATCTGGAATAAAATTTTTGATGCCAAACATTATTCACATTGTTAATTAGTCTCATTCATGTTATCAGTGTGCGACTGACATTTTCTACAACTGCGTGAGTCTCATGGGAATGAAAATCATGGGAACTAACAGAAGTAATATAATCTATCATTGTTAGATGAAAATGTGTGATATGCAATGCAGGTCAGGCACAAGGAATACCATAAATATTGTAAAACGAATGTACCTTCAAACATCTAATGTAACTCGTGGATACTTGATGGAAATAAATTTCGAGAAATAGTACCTAATGTCAGTCCCAGTAATATTTCAACGAATCACAAGTCGAAGTCCCACAGAAAACTGTACCTATAACGATTTTCAATGAATCCTTAATATTACCATATATTGGAACGTATTCTATCCTCGAGGAAAATCATCGTATTTTGATAAAATCACTGTACTCTGTACTGTATTTTACATTTGGATAGGCAGGAATTTTTGCAAGAATACATTTTTACCTCAGCAGCAACAACACTTGCTGTCACGTCTTCCATCGTACGAAATTTCGAGACATATTTTAACTTTAGACTCATTCAGTCCGCTCCTTGTATAGCTGAAACGGTTGTGCCACATGCAAAACCAACATCTTATGCAATATTGGAATCAATATTTGATAAGACGTTTGATTGCAATTACCATACCATTTGGCTGCAATTACGATTACGAACGGGAATGGTACCACATACGATATGAAATGAAGTAGTTTTCGAATCTTCCCTGCTTCCAAAAGAAACCTACCGGTGTCGTTGTTATGAAAATCATACAAATTAATGAGCCTTTTGCTCGAAATTTCCTAAATTCCAAAGCAATGATTCTTTTCAGTTTTCTCATGCAACCTTGTCATTCGTCTGCTCAACCTTGAAGAATTAAGAATAGTGACTGGAATATTCCAAAGAATGAGTCATTTCAAACTATGCAAATCAATTAACATTATTTTATAGTCATTACTGATTTTAATCGTTATGCTCTGCCTCGGTGGAATATACTAATGAGGGCTCTGATTGAGCACTTCAATTTTCACAACGAAGTTATTCTCTAAGAATATGATCTATTCAAATGAATGCAAAGTGTTCAGTTTCATCAGTGAGTCAACCTATCGATAATTATCTCAATAAATATTAGTTCCTGTATTTTTTAATTGGCAAAGAGTTATACGAGAAGTTGATGACTAATAGGACTAGTTTCATTTATTCAACCAACGCAATAACTTTTTGGGGTAGATTAGAAATTTGCCCCTCCCACACTTGTTTAGATTCCAATATAAATATACTTATTCTTTCAGACTGCGGTAAGTTGAGAATGAAAAACAACGAAGAAAGAATCTATCCACCATAAAAAAAAGGTTTTCAAGCAGCAAATGGACTGATCGATTCGAAACGTATTCTTATTTTCATGGAACAATCCATCAGAATTCTTATTTGATTCAAAAAACTTGCTCAATTCAAGTGGAAAATTGATTATATTCATTTCCATCTCAAGAGGGAACAGAATATCGATTGACGAAAAAAGATATTCATTTCCATCTCAAGAGGGAACAGACTATCGATTGACGAAAAAAGTTGGAAATATATACGGTGCCAATCAACATTTTTCAGTATGACACTTTCGGTGCGGCCAGAATTGTACCCCAAACAAAAAATGGACAAGAATTTATATCAAAATTCATTTACTTTTCCGTAGAAATTACATGATTCATAGTCGATAGAACCCAAATATTCTTCAAAGACCACATATATTGAAAATATGGCGGTATTATGGCATATTCAATGAAACTCTTGAGCTATCCGATGAAGTTGTGAAAAACTGAATATCAAAGATTGAAGACATTCACGGCCGGCAACTAATGAATTGTTAGGTGCTTCAGGGCTTCTGAGCAGTGGACAAGAGGTTTTGAGGCCTGACGTTTCGTCTGCATCTACGGCAGACATTTTCAAAGGCGATGCGGCAATGGTCGAAGTATCCTTCTCTGCTGCGAGGCTTTGATCTAATGTGGTTCAGCTGATGAGTCACCCTTTATCGAATCTGGGTTCGGACGGTCGATTGATCCTAATTGATTATTTGAAAACGTTTTTTCTCTCATTGGGAGGGTTCGTGCATTTTGAAACGCTGGCATCCATGTTCTATGTTGATGTTCTGAAACACATCAGATCAAAGCCTCGCAGCAGAGAAGGATACTCCGACCATTGCCGCATCGCCTTTGAAAATGTCTGTCGCAGATGCAGACGAAACGTCAGGCCTTAAAACCTGTTGTCCGCGGCTCAGAAGCCCAGAAGCACCTAACAATTCAAAAACTGAATAGTTCAGAGAAAGTAGGAATTGAAATGACCATTCTAGAAAAAAAACTCTGCTTGAGTATCAACCGAAGAAACTTTTTGTAGTTTCATTTTATAGAAAAGATTATAGTATATATATATATATATATATATATATATATATATATATATATATATATATATATATATATATATTTATATATATATATATATAAACAGTTCGTTGTGTTAAAAAAACATTTCAATTTCAACAATACGTAGTGAATTATAGGAAATGCATAATCTGATTCCTAGCTAAGTTTTCAACAACAAATAAACTAGCACTATTACAAACGAAATGTGTTCACTATAAAAAAGGGTGAGGAAAACAACCGAAACCAAACAGAAAAAAATGGTTGAATATGCTGTTCATTCGGTAGTTCCAGTTGTCGTGTGAATATTGAGTACATAAACGAAATGTTGGAATGAATTCAAATCGTCACGGCGCTGACTGAACGTATACGTATTGCACAATAATATATTTATTTGATCACTCGTTTGTTCACCTAGACCAGGCAACATGGTTCTAGTAAGCATTTACTGGATTCCCCGAAGGCCCCTTAGGTTCCGCAATATCTACTGGAGATAATAAACATCGAAAGCAATGAACAAATCTTACCAACGATGGTTCAGAAAGGATCACTTCAAACAATCGTATTGAACTCCAATTAGTTTTTTCACCTGCGTTTTTCTGAATGGATGCACATAACTATTCTGTAGAAAATTTCGAAGAGAAAACTTCACGATATCGCCCTTCAGCGGCAAATATGCATCTTGATATGCATTTGCATAGGATGAAGAGAAATTATGATCAGCGGAATCTTTCTCCGAAACGATAACAACTCTCAGCATCGCCGAACGATGGCGCTTCAAACGGGAAATGAATTGACCGAATTGATTCGACAAAATGATAAACAATAAATATAAACATGAGAATCAATGAATGATCTGAGGTTGTGCTTCAACTATTTCGATGCAAGAATAATACTTATAATTGTGGTAATACGGCAACATTACGTTTTGATATGTATGTTAACGTCCCGTGTTAGAATTAGCATTTAGTTATCATTAGTTCATTTTCCGATATTTTATTGTATAAATTCACTCATTCAAGTTATTCTATCGAGAATAATGACTCTTCTTATGGTAATTAAATTTTTCCTGTACTTACTCTCTGCGTGCAGCCAATCAAATTTTGGGACAACGTCTCACGCAAAGGCTCAAGCAGTGGTAGGATAGATACTCTCGAAACCAACTAATGAAAAAAAGGGTCTTGTTCGACTCCAAAAACATAACTACTGTGATCACTCTAAAATATCTGCTACTCTGTCCCTAACCTAAACATATAGTCCACCCCCGAGAAGATAGAAGCCCATCTTCCTTCAGGAAAACACCGGAAAACTCCAGGTATACTCAAACCGATATTTTCATTGGAATTCAATCTCTCTCCTTCAGTGTTGAAGGTAAAATGTTCAAATGTTAAAATGTACTAGCTTCTTCAAGTGTACATAGTACTACAATGAATCCGACCCTGTGCTTCTGTATACACATATCTCACTCATTAATCAACTTCCATTTATGGAAAAACTGATTATAAAGAACTGCCTGGGTTCACCTACTGAAATGGTCCTAACTACTCATTTCTTCATAAATGAACAATTTAAGCCGGAAAGAATTGATCAGATCTATTTGGTGACTATAGCTCTGTTCTCTGTTCGCAATAAATACTTATCTAGGACGGTTCAAAATACTCACCCACCCAATCATTGCAGATATCTTCGAGACAAACCCTCAACAGTCAAACTATTTCGAACCGTTCCTGGACTGTTTTTGTTGTGAACCCGAACACACCTTATATCGGTTGAAATATAGTCACATAGGAACAGACAACGGATCTTAGCTGGGTGTTCATAAGTCAGAAAAGATTCATTGAAATCATTTTCAACGTTGAATATAAAAAGTCGTGTAGACCAACTACCAGGAATGTATTCATTGAAAATGATTCTTAAGGTTCATGAAAACAAAAAAAATTGAAAAAAAAATCGAAAGTCCATAGCTATGCAAGCAGAAATCACAGCAACATACCTTTCGAAAGTTTTCGCAATTCATTCTGTTGAAAATCACCACAATAGGCGGGAAGTTCCTACCATAATTTGTCGCCAAGAAAATATCAAAAAACGTCTATAAATGAATTCAAAAAAATGTTGAAATCACACTTCATCAATAATGTAATATACACAATTGTAGAGCTCATGAATTTGATAAAACTCCATGATAATTGGTGTTGAATATGAACTATTAATTTTTGGCGTTCCACAATACAGAAAAAATTAGAATTAATATTGGAATCTATATAAGTGTAGGAGGGCAGATTTCTAATTCACCTTGAAAAGTTGCTGCAATAATTTGAAAAAATAGTTCCAGCAACTTTCCGGGGTAGATTGGAAATATGCCTTTCTACATTTTATAGATTCCAATATTTATTATAAATTACTCAGATTGTGGTATGTTGAGAACTCAAAAAAACTACGAAGAAAGAATCCATTCACCACAAAAAATTATACTCAAACAGAACTTTCAACGTTTAAGTGGCTTCTGACATGTCCATCTATGTCTTTTTATGTGTATAATATGTTGCATATACTTTTTCTGGTTTCATTTTCATCCATGCTCATTCATATTTATATATTGTATTGACGAACCATTCTATCTATTCCTATTGGCTTACTAATTTTTTCTTCATTTGTATCGAAGAACCTTGGCTTTGAAGGTAATGAAAAAATGAATTGAATTGACTCATTACAGTTCTTACTATAACACGCTTGGATATTGTATAGTGAAACACCTGTTAAGTGAAAATGACACAATGAAATCTTCTCAATTGGATTAAAGTGTATTTTTATCGTTGCTGTGTATAATGAAACAGCTTTCAGAACCAGAACTTTGATATCATTATCCCAAAAGTCAATGACTCCATCGAATACTTTTTGATAGATCTCTACTGCCCCTCAGGCTCAAATGCAATTTCTGTCACGATTGTAGGTAGCTCGGGACTAACTGTATTCAATTTTTCGAGGCACTTTTCGAAATATGGACCACTTTCAAGATTGCCAAAATTTCCTAATGACGTCCAGTCGTTCTCCAAACGTTGGTTCCTCAAATTCAAGTTTCGGTGTATAATACATAAAAGAACATATTACAAGAGCCAGATCATCGATGCAATTATCAGGAAAGTCAATGGCTTTATAATGCTTCATAAAATACCTTTTCATAAATCCTTACCGCCCCTTTCGCCCAAATTAATTTTCCTCCATAGTTATCGGTAGCTGGGGACTAACTGTATATCATTATTAATGAAAGAGCAATTTTCCAAAGCTCCAACAGAATTTTCGCATTATTGCTTCATATATCTTTCACTTCCTTCCATCATTCCATAAACTTTCCATGCATGTTCTCCAGTGATACTCTTGCTTGGCGAACTACTTAACAAAACTTTATGAATCTGCATGCTCCCTAAATAATTCATGCCTAAACGATAGACTGCGTCGTGCCGCCTCGTGAGGAAATTCGCAGGATTTCGAATATCTGGAGCTTTTCGAATTTGCATGGATCATTTGAATACATAAAATATTCTTATGAAAATTTACCGGGTGGACTATCGAAAGTTTTACATTGAAGTATCTGTGCGCTTGAGAAAAAAGCTAATTTCGAACCTCAGGAAGCATAAAACTTTATGGAACTTTGAGTGTCCTATCCGATATAACTCTCGTTAGAGAGAATTCTAAGACCCTATTTTTGACTCTCTGGAATTTCTCTATAACTTGGAAGCAGAATCATTCAAAATAGAGAGAGATCGAAAAAATGCATGTGTGATTATCACAAGACAATTCACAAAACCCCTACACGTTTCATTATACAATGTTTTTTTTTCAGGCTCTTTATGATACAGTTCTGTAAACTGTTCATTGAAAAATCACCTAATCGAGTGTTTTTTTTTATTACGTCATCATAAATTTTCCTCAAGAATCGGTGAGTTCCACTAGTTATACAGACAGTCAGTTGTTTCTCTCAAGTTGTTTACCGCCCAAAGCTCTAAAATGTTCACCCCGATTCAAATATTGGGCCCCAGGAAGAAAACTTGGAGTAATAAATATATTTGGACATATAGAAAACAACAAATAACTCAAATCTTTATTGTCAGAGTATTTGTTAAATATGGCGTTCTATACAATAGAGGAATTTTTAAACGTAATGTGACATTTTTCTTTCTTTAATAATGTCTGCAGTTTGATTGGTTTCATTCCATTTTAGCATGTTGTTTGTGTATTTCATACGATATGACTTATTTAATAAATTTAAACTTCTTATTTCGTATCTGAAGTTTGTATACCTCAAACACGTCCTGACAAGTCCAACAGATTTTTCTATAAATATATTTTATAAATTTCTACGAGGGTTTACAGTGATGAATTAGTTTCGACTTTTCACATCATTTACCAAACCAAAAGTATTTACGAAAAAATCAATACCAAGCTCACAAATATGGTTAACCTTATATCTGTAGGTCACACTTTTTGATTGTGATAATCGAGAGCGTTTCAAGACAATTTCCTTTCCCAAATAAACTCTAGATCTAAGACTAAGGGCCGGTTTTTCAATCATCAGCTGAGCGTTAGCTGAAGGCTACAGAGACTGACCGAAACATTCGATTTCCTGTTAAGGACTTAGCTGAGAGCTGAATTTCTTAACAGTTGATTGAAAAACCGACCCCTAGTGGACTTAAAGAATTGCCTCTCGGCTAACTACACTTAGTCATTTCCAGACTCTCGAATTCATCGAGAAGCTCTCAGGCATTATCTTCTTCAATACATATCATTGTTCTAGAAACGAAATTCAATATCTCGTCGATTTTCGCCAATGAGCTTTTCGCTACAGATATCACAAATGATTTTTGTTCTTTATCCATTTTCCTTTTTTCTGTTCTCAGAGGAATCTTCACTTCCCGCAAACTCGAAAGTCCACAAAGAAGAAATAATTTTCGAATTTTTCTTTTACCAGTCAATACATGAAAAATACAAAACTTCTATGAAAAAGTAAGGTAAAATTTTTATGTCAGTTCTTTTTGAGGAGTTCTGAATTCTTTTTCCATTGACTTGTAAAAATAGTTATCTTACTGAATACAGGAAGAGATTACCCGAATTCACATTACCATTCTTCATGCTGTTATCTCTTAGTGTGTGCGGGTGTGTGTGTCAAGCATATATAGAGACTGGCAGAAGAACCATAATGGAATCTGCCATCCAGAAGACTCACAAAACATCGTGAATGTCCGAAGATACTTGTGTCAGTTTTATTTTCAATTCGAAATTGTTCAAATGAGGATTTGCTTCGCATGATTCAGGATACAGGGTGGTTTCATTAGTACAACATACGATCACTCTGACGTTATCATTTTTCCAAGCGAACCTTCAATTACGTGCCTCAGAGATTTTCAATAATTCCGTTTATTTCAGCAATATTGCATCTGGAAATTTTTCCTCGCGAAGCTCTGTGTATCTGAAGTGCATGTATTTCCTCCTGCGATTAATCATAATGCAATCCCTTGCTGACGAAGTTGCCCCAAGTTGATCAGACTTGGAACAGCGAATTTCATATTATATTGATATTCTAGAGAAACACATCGTCTTCGCGTTACTCAACAAATGCCTCAGAGAAATCAGAGCAGATTTGAACAGTATGAAATGACATCTTCTCTCAAGAGCATTAACGATACGACATGACAGTGTTTGTGAAGGTGAATTGATCCCAGAAGTGAATTTGCCGATATCGAACACAAATCGATATCCTATTTCTAAAAATAGTTTGGTAATTCTCAAAATCTGATTCCTCTTGTGAAATAGAATAATAATAGACAAAATGGTTGAAGTTTTCGCGGCCGAGGTTTTCAGTATCACTACTTTTGTTCGGGTTTGAAGGCCGTCGTTTTTTGGAATTCCTTTCCGACGTTTCGCTGGCGCGAGTCAAACTCAAGATGTATGAGCATCTGAAGAAGTTAGCCACTCGCGCCAGCAAAACGTCAGGAAGGAATTTCAAAACACGACGGCCTTCAAACCCAAATATAGGTAGTAATTCTGAGAATAATGATAGTTCGATCAATGCTCCACTGTTGTCGATATTTTTATCATATGGAAACCATTCTATGGATATAACTACTTTGGCTAAGTTAATGAAAGAGTGCAGGCCTTCACGACCGGTGTCTAAATTAATAGCGGCTTTCGAGGTTGTTAGCCGTGGTCTGCAGGTTTTTGGGCATGACGTTTCGATTACAACCGCAGTAGACATTGCCGAGGGCGATGCGGCAATGGATGAAGTGTACTTGATTGCCGCATTGCATTCACTGATGCTGAACTTGGGAGTGTTTCCTTATTTAACGTTGAACCAGATGTCTGGCCGTCATGTGTCATTCAGAGGGATGGACGATTCTAATTTGTTGCTAAGGACGTCCTCCAAGTCCGGTAGTGGCCAACTTCTCCATGGAAAAGTTCGAACAACAGGCTCTAGAACACTCACCGGTTCGACCTTCCTGTTGGCTAAGGTATGTTTATGATACCTTCGTGAAACCATGGGGAGAAAGTACTGAATACGTTCCTGGAGTACCTGAACTCGAAAGAAGAGAAAATAGACTCGCCTTTCTGTATGTACTAGTTCAGAGAAGATATAATAGCCGAGTGCAACATCATCATTCATGGAACAAACCCATGCGGATCGCTATCTGAAAACTCAAACCAACACCGGAGACAGAAAAGAGATATCATCAAGACCAGAGATGGCAAAGCGATTTTGTGACTCGAAGGATTTGAATAAGGATATGCGATATTGACGACAGATTCGCTCCACTAAAACGCCAGGACGGAGCATTAAAAGTGAAGCCTTTCTACCTTTCATCAGTGGATAACAGACTTATAAGGAGGTTTCTACAAGAACATAGGTTGAGAACAATTTTCAAACCTACGAAAACTATACAGAATTCAAACTTTAGTGACTTGTCAGTAAGAATATTAACCATTGTAGGTCATCCTTCGAAATGGGACAATCCTGGTTGATTCTGCCAAGAGTCCAAAATTCTTTCTTCCATCTAGGTATCAAGTGTTTGCTTGGCAAAGCCCAACACGATACCAATGACTTGTTCTGGTTCGATGACAATAAGTCCCAAAGCGTTATCTCAAATGAAATGAAATGATTCATTATGCAGGCTAAACTTGCCCAGGATTATACATAGACCTCAAGTCCAGAACTTCTTCCAGATTCCCTGTAGTAAAAATAATTCGTCCTATACCAACCATAAAAAAGTAATCTTTTCACTCTTTCGTAATTATTTTGATGATCAGGTTGGATTGGAATAGCTCTTGATTTTTCTTTTTGAATATTGCTGACTCTTCACTTCATCAAAGTGAGTCCAAGGACCTCATACCAAGGCTTTCCAAAGCCACGGTATGAGACTTCATGCAGAGCGAAATATTCTCTTCAGAGCCAATGATCATTTGAGTAAACTGCGAAGTCATATTTTAGTTTACACAATATGACATGGAATTCTCTTTATGTGGGACTAGAGTTAACAGCATATCATTCACATTCATCTCAAATAACACATGATTATGATTTTACGGTAGTCTTGTTAACAAACATTCGTACTTTTCCAATAAGACACTAGTCGTCAAATCAACTCTTGTCCACACAATCCGTGCTCAGCCCAATTAACAGTATGTAGTAGTACTTTTCTGACTGACTGACGAAACTCTTTCAAAGGACATTTCTGATCTTGGAAGAAGGCACAAAATATTTCATAAATTAATGGAACACTAAGGTCACTAAGTGGTTGGGAATGTCAAATAAAATCCTTCTTCCTCTTCTACTCGCTTGCTGTCTTCCTCTACATTGTCTGTACTTCAATTCAAAAATAATATCGATATATGTACAGTATATTCATTTGTTCAGTTGTACTTCGGCCCATTTTGCACCCTTCAATCTTAATGAGGAATCAGAGAACCTATTGTTGTTCTTTATTTTATGTCTGCTCAGAGAAAATAATGATCATCTTGAAATATCTTGTGTTTTTACAAGGCAATCATGTCTCCAAAAATATGTTCTGTATTATCACATTTACCCAGCCCTATTATTGTTTCTTGAATGTTTCAGATATCTCAGGAGTATGTTTATATGTGGGAATATGATTTGTTGAAAGAAGCCTTAACGGTCAGTTGTACCACTTTTCTTAAGTTGTGCTTTATCTGAGCCAGGCTTTGTTGCTATGGATTTGCCAATCAGCTTCCTTGTTCCTTAACGATTGAGCCAAGCTTAGTTGAATCTCTGCTAAGTTGAAGCGGTGCAACTGGTCCTTAGTTTCTTCTTTCCATTGAGACTAAGTATTCCTTTATATCAAAGTCAAAGTTTCCTCCTTGTAAAAATTGATTATCTTTCACATGGTGATGTATAGGAATGTAATATCACCGCTATGATCCACAAATAATGATAGAAAAGATGGTTGTTTGAACACACTGTCAGAAGCTTCAAAGCTGTATATCTCAAAAACAAATAAGAAAAATCTTCTGAGACGTAGATAAATGAAATCCCTTCGAAATGAGCTATCACTTATACCTGCTCCGTTTGAAACGATGTCAGAAGAATTTATTGATGAAGTGGAAAACTCTCAAGATTCGATGAATTTGGTCAAAGTAACGAATACGACTAAATTCCACGAAATGCATTTCGTCACAGACTCTAGAATGTTTTGTTTTCTCTTGAGTTGTATGAAAATGAGCATATTTTATTTTGTTGAGATGTGTGAAGAGTTATTGTTGTGGTGGATTTCTCGGCGCTACCTCAAATGTGTAAAAAATGGTAATCTTGTAAATTTGCATCATTTTTCGAAACTGAAAGTATTCAAATTACTAATAAGGTGAATTTATTGCGGATGCAGATATGAATGAAAGCAAAAATTAGTTGTGATACTGTATGCGTTCATCTTGATAATCTTCAGTATTTTTTTTTAATATTGGCAATGAAAGAAACTAAAAGAATGATGGCACTATGATTATTTTCTTCGCTGAAAATGTGGAAATCATGGCATCATAAAGTTAACTATCATATCTCCAACAGTTATCGTATTCTTTAACAAAATAATTATTTCATGGATCACTTAGCCTTTTGAGATAATTGTGTAAGTAGTAAGATGAATCTGAATCTATCTGAAGAGTCTAGTATGATCACCATATTCTTCTCTCACAGCCATCATCATTTTATAATTTTTGCAATACTTATATAAAAACATCTCAATGTGACTCCGTTTATGGAATGTGCATAACAAATTATCAAATGAGTTATTTTGGGAATTTTAGTTCTAAGGTTACCTCAGACGTGCTACAAATACATGTGAATGCGTAAAGTGGTCAATAAATCTATCTATCGATCTTTCTATCATATCGCCTAAGTTCTTTCAATTCAAGTGTTCCTTTCATGGAAAATATTATCTCAATTTCCTCAGCATCAGTCAAATAGAAAATCATTCCCTGTAAAAAATTTTTCATTTCATTATATAATCAACTCATATCATAAAAAACAATTGATCTCCAAACTACATATCCTATTTTGTCTTCGAACGTGAAAAATGTAAAACCTTGGGATATTAAATCAAACTTGGATACTGTCACTTATTGTCTTTTAGTAATAATAATTTCAAAGTGAAAAGTTATTAACGTCGGCTCGAACGTCGGAGAAAAGTCATAATTCATGATTTCTTTTTCTTGAGATTTTTTCTCGATATTGATTCACAGAAGAAAGATTTTTAGCCCCCGCCGTGATGTTCAAGCAAGTAACCAAGATTTCGATTCAAAACATTCACCCCCCACCTCCTCTCCTCATCCCAGTAATATTTTTTCTGGCAACGATCGTAAGTACGTCCAGCTTGGAGGCAGTTTTGGATCGATTATATCAATCCCAGGTATACATACGGCTTTGAAAAAAAGTCATCTGGCTATCGTTGAAAAGTTTTGTTTTGAATTCGTATTTTCCCTCTCCCTAAATCTAAAAAGCATAGTTTTGCTAACATTGTCACTGACTCAAAAAGTGACACGAAAAAATCAGCAAACACTATTTGTAGATATATGTTCATCGTGCGTTGAGAGAAAGGAAGAGTTTATCGAAAAATACTCTTTTCCTGCTTAAAAGACGCGACGGGCGCTGCATAACATAAAAACCATTTTTTCCCTCAATGTTTACACCCATTACATAGATAGCATTCAGAGGATATTCCTACACAACATTAAAACAATCGTAGAGTAGTTTTGATGAAATTTCATTCACCTAAATAACATTTCAAATGTCCTGCACATCTATGATTTTAAAAAATTTGCTTAACAAAGGAATTGAGTGTTTGATAATTTGATAAAATTCCGAGACGAGAGATTTTGTCTTAAATTATTATACACAAAAGCGTTTGCTTAGAAGCAAAATTTCGAAAATTATGGAAATTCAAGCATTTTGGTCGATTGAGCTTGGCGTAGTAGAGATATATGTTGAGATTATTTCCAGAAAACTCGGAAAATTCCAGACTTGAACACAGGAACAATATAGGACCTGAAAAGTGATCAAAAATCCAGGTTAATTTTCATTAGTTTAATCGGTTAAACAGGTCTAGTGCAATGAATTGCTGTTAAACTATGTAAAGGTGATCCAGCCTTGAACTTTTGCATTGGTTATCCACATAGGGAGGAATACTCGCTCAAAAAACTTATTCTTGAACTCAGAGGATACTAATAATTTCTGAAGTCTTTTCACTAGATACATACATACATCTTTGAAAAAGTCGGTGAAGAGCTGATTTCCTCTGAAGAAATTGATATTTAGATGATATAATCATTCATATATTGACTGTCCTCAAATGAAATGTGCTTTCTGTACAGACATTCGAAACTAACAATGGTTATTTTAATTCAAAAATTGATACCAATCGATATCAAACATTAACTCTCACTTTTTGTGAATGATTCCAGAGTCTATGAATTATATACACATCTAAAAGGGCAGTGCTGATTTTTTATGTTGCTTCTCCTGTATTATGTTGATTTGGAGAGGAAAAGTTCTAATAATAGGAAAGACTTGTTTTCATTTCATGTTGCTCTTGCTTATCTTGGGTGGATTAAATAGTCCCGTTGATTGGAGGGAAAGTTTACGGTAAATCCGTGCAAACAAGACAAGTTCCAATTACGGAACCTTCAAGATCGTGCCTAACGCTAAACATTAATCATTTAATAATGAAATTCAGCAGCATTCATCATAATCAACTGTAATTTTCGTACAAATTAAGGTAATCTTGAAATTTAATGGGTATTCAGAAGGATCAAGTACATCTTCTGTTATCGATTGAAATTATCTCCTAATTGTTCGAGTTTCGTTAGGATTAACAACAAATTGTGTAATTTTTTCAAACGATTTTGCCACAATTGTTTCACATTCGGTTTATTCGGTTTTCGGTATAAATATCATAAAAATGTTGTGGGAGGTAGAAGTTGATTCTCAATAAGTTCTAGACTAAGAGATAGTTGCATGAAAAATCGAGCATATGGTTCATGGAAAATTGCTACGCGGAAAAAGTCCATCGCTTCAGAATAGCAATAAATAACAGTATCCCAGTTCAAATTGGGGGATCAAGGAACCCCCATTCTTACAACAATATATGCTTCATTTATTTTATTATTTGACTCGTCCACGTAATCGATAGTAAATTCACTAAGTTCAGTTCCAAAACTCCACTGAGACACTTGGCCTTTGAGGCTCATGGCACTCTGAGGCTCATGGCACTCTGCAGATATTTTGTGACACCCATTTCCCCTTGTATATGAGTTTACTTGTGTTCCTGTGAGCCCGAATGTCATATTTGGGAAGTGCGTGGTAAGCTGTCCCTGGCCCTTTAAAGCGATGCCGGCTGCTAAAATATTTGTTATACAATCTCATTCAAATATTCCTCAAATGGACTGTGCCTTGTTTCGAGTGAAATGTGTTCAAACTTCCATTATCTATAAAATCAATACTGAAACATATTGCAAAAAACACTATTAAAATGGAAAAACTAAATTAAAACAATAAATTACGAAAAATGTAATTGAATAACTCTGCGAAACAATCAAATATATAAATCCCAAAAACAAGGATCAACACCCAAATCCTAACAAAAAGATCGGAAGGAATTATAAAAAAAATTGAAGGTTGATTGATCAATCAAATTTTAATGAAGACATATGAATCGAATTATTCCTGAAGTTGCAACTTCACGAAATACACAAGAAGGAAGGCAAAAATGTCATCTATTTCCTGTATTTCACTTCAAACTTGTTATCGTTAGAGATTCTTTAGAATCACGTTCGTGAGTAGTTCATATTGTCGTTCATATCATCATGTTGTATTTGAATATATATTACAGTGTAAAACAATGAGATTGGAACCTTTGGTGTGAGAGTTGAAACTTTTCCTAGATATCAATTACCCTAACACCAAACTGATATTTTTGCACTCGACGCTTGTTTCGCTAACAAGATATCATCTTCAGGAGATGAAAATTGATACTGGTATCAATTCAATCAGTATCAATTTTCATCTCCTGGAGACGCTAACCTTGTTAGCGAAACGCGCGTCGAGTGCAAAAATATCAGTTTGGTGTTAGGCTAATTGATCTCTAGGAAAAGTTATATTACAGTTGTCCAGAGGAAGGTAGAAATAGACTACTGAAGCTTGACAGAAACAACGTGAGAAAGACAATCAGGCTCACTGACTTATCATTCTCAAACCTTTTCCTTGAAGGGTATTGAGATATAAACGAATATGAATATATTTTATACTCACTTTATTATATTTGGTGTATATTTTTGACCTGAACTTTTCAACTGTATAACTTGGAAGCTTCAATGAAGAGTATATCTATCTCTATATCTATCTTATGCCACTTCAATGAGTTGTTTGAGGATATCTGCATATTAAATGGCTAATAAATGGGTAAAATTGGTTCTTCAACTGTAAATTAACCCCTTTTTCTGCTGATCAACTTTATTACCAACAAATGTTACCTTGAGTTGAAGCATTTCCGGAAAGTTGGGAATATCTTGTATTGTGAGGATAACAATCCTGAAGAGAAAACTAATTGAAAATGATGCCGCCTTCTTGATGAGTGAAATTGTCTACGACAGAATATCAATAACATTTTTAATATCTTTTCCGAACTGAAACTGTTGAGAAATATATGTTGGATGAAGGCATAATCGAAGAGAAGTGTGTTAGTGGATATTTTTCAGTTATTGTTCTGTTACATACTCATCCTCCATCATCATAATCATACTTCATCGTGAAGAAAGAATGAAGATTTCACTCCGACATAAACGTTTCTCAATGTTATACCTTTGTTAGAGTCTCTATTAAAAATTTTATATTGAACGTATGTAATCATTACATCAACTTTGAAACTATATTTTTTCATTACAGATAAGCCATTCACCATCCTGGCGCCTCAAAATTCAGCAACCAAACGCGCTGAAAACTTGCTCCATCAGCCGGAGCTGGTGAAGAAGTTACTGCTCGACCACGTGGTGCTCGGCTCTCTGATCGACTTGACGAACATCACTTCAGATACTTCCTTCAAAACTCTAGGAGGAAACACGGTCAAAGTGAGGCCGACCAAGGAAGACAACAGCAAACTCAAGGCCAACGATGCCAACGTCATAGAAAGAAAAGTTCTAGTTCCGAACGGTTTGTTAGTCGTCGTCGACAACTTCCTCTTTCCGCAAGAACAGCCAATAAAAAGGAACGCGTCGCAAGGAAAGCTCAACGATATGGCGTCGTTCCCAACAGCGAAGGAGAGCACTAAAAATCAATCGAACACCACGTTCGTCGAGAATATTAGGGAGGTACTTTCGTTCCTCAAGAGCGGCGTGAGGGTCTTTCAACACTTCTTATCGAGATCGAATGTTTCCAAGTTACTGCATGAAGGTGGGTAATTGAAATTTAATCTGATTTGATTTCATGCTTGGACGGGTGTCTCACTTGTCCCAGTTGAGTAATGTTCGAATAGCGAGCTGTGGTTACTGGAAAACGTATACCGGGGACTGTATAACGTAACTAAATATACTCGCATTTCTGGGCAGACTAGGATAACTGAAATTCACATTATCGTTACAACAAATCACCTATATAGTCAGTGAAGGAATTCAGTGGAACTTTAATCAAGTTGTTACAAATTTCAAGTCTTCAATAATAGCCAAGGAATTTTCGACTTGGTGGGTTGCCGTTGAAAGAATTGTCTTCTCGAATCGAATGTTATTATTATGTTGTACGGCATATTCAGCTACAGTAAATTTTTCCTCTCGATCAAAACGACAATTTTGTGGTGCCCATTTTGGGGGAGTCTTGAAACTTCGTTTGGTGGTTCCCACCTGAACTTTCCTGCATAAACGAGGGATTCTGTACACCCCAGCATTGGATAGATGGTCTCTTGGAACTTTTGCCGACCTAAGATGTTCCTGTATTGTCCTCGTAGGTCTGTAGATTATTTTGAATGCTTTCTAAGGCGGTCATTAGTACCACTTATGTAGCTACAGACATCAAAATCCGACACCACGACCATCAAGCCCGTATATCACCGGAAATATCGACTAGGGCCGTGAAAGCTCACATTCTCAGTACAGATATAGTTTTACAAGTAAACTGAGTACAACACTCATTATTTGACATCCATCTCGAAAAAGGCAAACCTTTAGAGTTATGAATTATGGAAGTTCAAAAATTATCAAAAATTACCATTTTCAAAACCAATCATATCTGTACTTCTACAATTTTTTTCATTTCTGCGCGCGAAACATTTCATGGGAGTTGTACATCATATTTTGTCATTTGAAGTTCTATTCATTCACCCCATGAATTTCATGATCGAATCTTCATAATATATTGCATTTACCCATATGAGTTGATATAGGATGGAGGTGACAAAAATTCAGAACACTAAGTTGCAATGAATTGTTTTCTATAAAATCGTATTTCTATAAAAAAATGTTCAATGCAGTCTCAGTAAAAAATATTCATTTATTGAAATAATTTTAGGCAAGAGAGAAGAAACCTGTTGAATTTTACAAAATCCCTTGTCTCTTCCACAATTAACTTCATTCCCTTTTGTTAGAGAAATTTTGCGATTTGGGAAATTTGATTATTGGTAACAAATACGGCATATTTGGCAATACAACTACAAGTGATATCAAGTTTAAGTAAACTTCCATAAGATTATTTTGCGCATGAGAATGGTCAAAATTAGTTGGTAAAATGGAAATATAATTTTTCGATAAATAGAAAGAATTTCAAGAAATAGAATATGTTTGCCTCAGAAATATATTTCTTTCTTTTTCACAAGTTAAGTGAAACGGAGTTCCGATGAAAAATAAGCCAAGTAAAATTCCCATAGATTATTTTGCGCTTGAGAATGGTTATATTATGAATTTTTAGTAGAAGTGGGACTATGATAATTCGAAAATGTAATTTTTGATCATTTTAAGGGCATCAATCACGTGTAACTCGCTTGAGTATTTCGGGTCATAAGTTTCTAGTACTTATCGATAAGGAAGTATGGTTGATTGTTCAAACCTAAATTTCTTGATAAGATCAAAACCCCCCAAGTAACTCGGATGTCTTCTATTCCCCATTTATCAGTAGATTCTTTCCTGAGTTTACAGTCCCTCTGCAATTTTCCTGGTGGTTAACAGGATGCTCACTGTGCAGAATTGCGTCGATAACTCACTGAAAGCTGGTGTCAATAGTGCCTTGGAAAATATTCGAATTTGTAGTAAAACACTCAGTGAAAAAAGGATGGACTTGTGTGGACTCTATTGGCGAATGCAATCCAAAACTCCTTCAGATCCCCGTTGTGAATTTCATTAAGAATCACTGATACTCAATTTTAAAAAATGTCATTAGGGAAGTTCGGAAACTCCCTGATTCTTCACAGATAGTTGAGATAGGTAGAAGTTTTTGGAAATGGTTTTCATTGTTACTTGAGGAGATATTTCAAAACAAATTCAACTTTCTCTTTTGACATGACGGTGCTTTCAGATTTCCCATCCTCTGTTTTGTTTTTCGGTCCCCATCCTCGACCCTATTGTCTTATGAATATCTTTCCATTCGTATCCTTCTGACGATACATCCATAATGTTATTCATGCACCTCCGGAATAAAAAAAATATTAAAGAAATTTCCTGAAGTAGCTATATTTCTCCTTCTATCAAGCAAATGTAGCTTACCTCTACCTTTATGTTCTGAAAGCTACCACCGACACCTCTTCAGAATAGGGATTACTAACTAGGCCTCACAGAAACTGCCAACAGGAACATGAAAGTGTTGAACATATCATATATAACATATACTGGTCAGGGGAATGATGCATGTCCAGCAAGTACAGACTAAACTCAGTCGGCCTAAGAGGGGGACACCCAGTGGCGAGGATATCAACTACATCTGAACAGTATGGCTCACCGAGTAGGGTATCCTTGCCTATGTGGATGAAGAATCACGATGGACGTCATGAAGCTAAAGTACAGTGCTCTCCCGAGATTTATTGAAACTTTTGGTGAATTTTTTCGTTTTTTTTTTCAAAAAAAAGCAACACCAGACATATCAACGAATACTCTCTGGCGGTATGTGTATGTATACATTATTTACATATGATCAACTAAAAGACGAAAGTGAAGACAGTCCATCTATAACTGCTACCTTGCCTGTATGGCTCAACGGACGTTGAACCAATTGAAATACCCAGCAGGAGTTATTGAATTGAACTCATTCATCAATAACTGTACGAAACGTTAAGAAAAAATAAAAATTTTGTATTTTTGCAAATTACCTCTTTTAATTTTTTTTTATCATCATCATGGTATATGCTCCATGCTTTTCCAACTATCTTATCATCTCCTCGACAAGTTCGGTGAGATGGTCATGTTTCCATATCTCAGTGCCATAGACACATTTTATAGAATAATTCACAGAATACTTGGATCGAGTGAATCAAACTACCAAAATACAAAAATATCTCTGGGAACCAAGTTTAACAGTGCCGCGTACTAAAAGAGGACTTAAATGACGCACTTTTTTTGGTCAGAGTTTCAAGTAAGGAAGGAAATGACGATCTCTTTGGAATTGTGCCTTATAATAAAAGTCGCCTTAGAATACGTGATGCCATTATTCTGAAGAAAACCGTTTTAGCACACAAGATGCGTTGAAATTTTGGTGACGAGATGGATTTATATTAGTTGTTTTTCATTGATCGATCCCAGTACAGAAAATCTTTCCTCAACTCATCGATAAAACAAACTTCTGCATTTGTATTTTTGGTTTTCTCTGATCCATCCAATTTTTTTTGCAAAGTTTGGTGTATACAAGCATTTTTTAAACATAGAATAGTTTGCCAATGTCTCTGTAGAAAGGATTTGTGTTGGACCTTCTACTCTATAAAGTCGATATTGCCAGTCACTTGAAAATGCACGAAAATTTTCCTTCTCTGAAGAGGATAAAATAGGTGCAGATTACTGTTTGTCAGTTCGACCGAAATGTTGAAGGAGAGCTAATGAAGCTCCAAAATAGAGTTGACAATAGGAGTTCAATTAAAATAATATTCAAAATATGATTGATCTACGAAATTTCTCAACTTCTGTCTCCGAATTAATTTCCATCTTCTGGGTTTATACATAAGTAATTAAGAAATTGTACCTGTATCCTTCCCTTCAAATGATCTTTCAATATGGTTTACTGTTTCTAATCTGAACTCGTTTTTGTATTGTGTGTTATACTAAAAGATATATGTTGCGAGTTGGGCAAATATCAAAATATCAAATATCTTCAACTCGACATCGCTTGGAGGTTTAGAAGAAAATAAGTGAATATCGTCTGGTGCGAAACATTCAAAACAAGATTAAAGATTTGTTCAGATAAAAAGGGCAACATACCAAGCATCTCTGATGATTTATTATGATCATATAGCCGGAAATGTCGTTGGTTCATTCGACTCTCTTTCAAGTTTTCTGCCTCCTCCGTATTTCCTATAGTTCCCGAGATCCTTATGGTGAAGATCGAATTTGAAATACCCAGTATAACCATGAACTAATCAAAGTAATCAGTTGGTCTGTGAGGCCATACTGAAAACCAAGCTCTGAACTTTCCCTATTCATTGCATTTCAATTATATGACAAATCTCAGCGAACTTTAATATTCATTTACAGATAAAGAGTATACGGTGTTCGTTCCGACCGACTACGCTTTCCAGAGGTGGCATCCTATTGATTGGGGTTTTTATCCATTCAGCGTTCCAGAGTTCACGGAGAGTGTCATCGTTAATCACTTCGTCGAAGGTCGATTGAAACAAGACATGATCAAAGACGGACAAGTCGTAAAAACTTTGGGAGGAAGAGAAATTGTCTTCAGGAAGACTCGTAGGTATTTCCCAATTGACTTTTTTCAGATAGACGCTTCATTTTTATTGATTGTATTGTTTGAGGGATATTTTTTGTGGAGTTTAAACCATCATAATTTCTTTTGCTCTCCTATTCCATATATCACAGTCATATCTCAAGGAATAAAACTGCTTTTTCATATTCTAAAAAGTTGATTGGTCATGAAGTGAAATATTTTTTAATATCTCGAGAGTGAAAAATATTACTGATTATTTTTTTTCACTTGTCAAAATGTGACGTTTTTGGCATTTCAACCAATAGTAGCGGGTTATTCTATGGTTATTCTAGCCAATCATTGGGTATTATACTGATAAAACTGCCTGGTCCTTTCGATAAAACGTTGTTTACCTTTGAACTGTCAAAACTATACGGTTTACCGCGTCGATTCTATTGAACTGGCTCATATTTATATAAATTATCATGAATGAAGAGTTACCTTATTATCAATAGTCATTCATTTCTTTTTATTTTTCAGCATAATAATAACATAACACATTTCAATGAACACTCAAACACGTAAATAGCTCATAACCCCTACTTTATGACAGATATAGCAAACGACCGATTCAAATATTTAAGGTTTCCTTAACTCAAATGAAGATGGCGTACAATTAGTTTTTATCAAATACAATTCATTTTTTGTTGTATGAGAAGAAACCGTTGTATGAAGATTTTGATACCACGACATAACGAATGATTTTATGTTCCTTCTGGCGCGATTTTCATTTCATAAGAAATTTTCAATTATCAACCTTGTACAATGAGAGGTGTGACGCCATCTCTTGGTATCGTTGGCAAGCATTATCATATTCACTGCGTAAGCATCATATCTCTTCTGGATCATAGAGAGCATACATCGTTGTTTAGCATTTCAAATTTGTAATATTCTTACCTATTCTCCTTTCCTTCTTATGTAAATGAAATACTGATCAATTAAATTGTTCTTCCTTCTATTTGTTCAAAAAATAATCTCTCCAAATACAACTCGTTCTTCAAATTTAATAAGATAAATTTTCATTTTGAAAACAATCAAACTTTTTTATTTTGAGGCAAAAGCATTCAAACAAACCGAATTAGACCTACGGACTCGTGATTTTATCAATCGGTTTGTTTTCATACTTTTGCCAAATAAAAATGTTTTTGTGGAAAATGAAAATTTATCGATTGAATTTGAAGGACTCGTGGTATTACCTTTGATAAATTTAATACATGAATCTATAGCAAGTAGTAAACTAGGTGAACTTAGGTCGGTTTGCGAAAGAGCGAACAATGGCGCCAACTTAGTAAATCCTCTTTTCTCACCGGTTCAAAGCCCCCAGATCGCTACGATAGGTACTCAAGAACATCAGCGGTCTCTTGCCTGTACAAAGCTTCGCCTTCTGAACGCACTCCTGAGAGTGTTTGACAGGAAAATTTAATTAGGAACTTCGGTTTAGAAGTTTAATTCATTCACAAAAAGGAAGAAAGGGACTATCTAAAGCTACTCCCCTGCGTATATGGTACGACGAGCACCGGGTTACATAGAATACACTTTTTGTTGCTCAATTTGTATACCAAGCATATGAAAATTCGAATTCAAATAGATAGCATACGTAGGAATTATCTACACAAAGCAAAATAGAGAGCTATTTGTAGAAAAAATCTCACTACCAGGATAATATTTCATTCAAGCCACGACAAGATCTCGTTTCGCTCAAAAAAAATTATCGCTTGAACTCTAAATTGGTTAAATGGATAAATTACGGAACACTTCCAGTTGAGACTCCAAACTATTCCAAAATACTCAACTAGTAACAAATCCGTCAGTTTTGATTGACATTTGGGGACATTCACTATTTTGATAACCAAAACAGCCATCGTTATGAAATAAAAAAATTCAACTGTCCGTCCTTTATCGAAACTTGCTGAATGATTATTTGTTGAAAGACTTGTGATTGTATCTAGGGCACGGCCCAGCTCTTCAGGTTGACTGACAGTCATTTGATATCTGAAGTTAAGCAACGCCGAGCGCGGTTAGTACTTGGATGGGTGACCATGCAGGGAAATACCGTGTCGAAAGCCCGTACAGCTGCAGCGAAATAGCATATCATAGCTCGCAGACAATATATCAATGAGCACAAGATATATTGAGGATATGCCGTCCTTCAGAGGGGACGTCAAGCCGTCGGTCCCGAGTCCATGGATGTTGGGCTCGTTAAAGATCCCTACCTCTGGTTGGAATTCCAGAGGGTTCCGCAAAATTTCCGGTTGGGGGAAATGTGCTCACCGGCGTCGGTGATTTGCCTTGGTAGCGGAAATAGGCCGACGTTAAATAAAAGTAATAGAATAGAATAGTGATTGTATCTAATAAAGATATTTTTTTCCAAAAGTTTTTCTACACAAGGTATATGTTGTAGATCCTGTATTCTTCAAACAATTGAAATTTAGAAAGAGCAAGTTTAGAAAAATAAAAAACGGAGAAATCCGAGGTAATATAGTGTACTGTTGAAATAGTGGGATTAAATATAGACTTAAGATTCGAACAAAAATTCATAATTCGACAGGTCCAGAATAGAACGCGAGTTCATTCCTTATTTTTCTGCGATGTCGAATTTTATAGAGAAATCGCACGTGTTGCCGACATGAATGATGTCACTGTACGTGGAGAACTGAACCTTCGATACCTCACTTAAATCTAAGAAATAGGCATATTCAGACCTGAGAAAGAACTCGTTACGAGACCTGGGGAGTAGGTAGATTGAGGCCTCTATCGAAAGATAAGCGGGAATGATGATCTATTTGTTCGTAATAAACTATGCGGTTCTTGAAATCATCATCACTTCTACACATAATCGATCCAATCACTTTTCAGCTAACCTCATCGTTAACGGTGCCGTGGTAGTCAAAGGCGACACTCCCGTAGCCAAGGGAAACATTATGTTCATTGGCGAAGTGCTGTTCGTCAGCGAGTCCATAGTTTCGAAACTGCACCAGCAGCACAAAGACAAAGAAACACCTCCGCTACTGGCATTCCCGTGGTTTGGAGCGCAGTTCCTTTCCCACGCTTTCTTAGCCCTTGAGAGAGACAAGAGATTCACGCACATCACCAGGTTTCTGAATCTGGCCGATCTAGCGCCCCACGTATCGGGCACCGGATACACCTTTTTCGTGCCCATCGATCCTGCTTTCGAGGAACTCGGACTGGACAAGATGCCCGACAACTATCTGTCCACTGGGGACGGGCTACAGATCCTGCTGAATCATTTCGTCAAGGGACGGTTATACGACAGGGATTTGACCGATGGGAGTCGGTTGACGACGCTGGGAAATAAGACGATCGTCATCAGGAGAACGAAAGGTTTGACATTTTCTCAAAGATCATTTGACCTGTTAACTGAAAAATTATAAATGATTGCGGTTACTCTCGGAACAAATTTTAGCACGACAGCAGTGGGTAATCGCCCAATATTTGCCAGTCATTGCGTCAAATATATCAGAGACTTTCTGTAGAGATCAATTACCCTAACACCAAACTGATACAGTATCAATTTCCTTCTCCTAAATAGGTATAACTCTTTAGAAAAACGCGCATCGAGTGCAAATAATATCAGTTTTGTGTTAGGGTCATTGATCTTTATACAAAGTTTTATCTTTTACACCGAAGGTTCCAATCGGATAGTTAATTCTAATGTGTCATTCACATATATAGGTATCATCAGCAGACGTTAACCAAACGCACTAGTATCGGTCACAGTTGAGTATAAATGTATGTTTCTAAATAACGGAACATTGTTGCATTTCTGAAGATGTATTGCTTCTGAAAACTTTCACTATTTCTTTTGCTGTTGTAAGACAGGTTGCCAGTGAATAGGTTGCAACACACAATTATTCAGTTATATAATAATTGAGACTTTTTGAAGAGATTAATTACCCTAACACCAAACTAATATTATTAGCACTCGACGCGAGTTCCGCTCACAAGGTTGGCATCTTCAGGAAAAAAAACTGATACTAAATCTATAGACTAAGCAGGTTAGCTATTCATATACTTCACAACCTATAGTGCAAAAACCACCTGCAAAGTTTCTTGGTATGATATGGAAATCATCTGTTAACTGCTAATTATTCTGATTAATTCCTGAACAATAAACTATAAAGCGGGCTAAAAGGGATGAGCCTTTTGTCATTATTCACACTAATATAACTTTTTGCTATTTCTAGTCTCTCGAGTAGCCTCCACATTCTCAATCAGTCTCAGATTACTTTTACCAATTCTTTGATCATTGTCAAGAGCATGTTTGATGACACTGGACTTCTCTACCATTCCGTAATGCAGTGTCGCCCAACGTGCTCTGGATAATGATCAGAGAATTGGTGAAAGCAGTCTGAGATCGATTAATGATGTCCATGACACAAGACTACTCGATGCATTCGAGAGTCTAGAATTAGCGAAATGTGAAAATTGTATGAATAGTGACAAAGGGCCTATCCCTTCTAGTCCACTTCTTAGTTTATTCTTGAGAAATTATTCAGAATAAGTAAGTAGTATTTAACAATCAAAGTCTCAAAAACGTTGCAGGTAGTTTCTGCACTCCCTTGGATTGAAAAGTATATAAATTGCTAACCCTAGTATTTAATAATAATAATAATAATCACTTCATTCCATAATACTTTTATTTAGATTCAGTATCGGTTTTCTTGTCCTGAAGGTAAGTTAATAGGTGGTTTAGATGTAGTGACTTCAAGTTATGTTCAAGACAACATCAAAATGTTAGAAAGTTTGGTTATAATGAAAATCTATTTGAAAAAACACCAAAGAATTACTGTCTGATGTAACGGTAGTTTGTAATTTGGAACTTGCCGTGCACATATTTTTAGGAATAATTCACTATAAATATTGCATTACCAATATTGATATCTATCTGAATACATTGAGTGATCACTCTCAAAATCCCAATAACCCTTCAAGGTTGTGATTCGAAAATGACGATTCAAATATTTCCATTCCACTGTAGAAACAATATTCAAGCAATATCAGAATTCACATATCTAAATTGCTGTATTATGCCAATATGCCACCCAATTTGATAATCCAATATTGTGATATAGGTACTCCCCCAAACAATATTGAACATATATTGGAATTCCGATGTTGAAAATTGAGTATTTAAAAATATGCTGACATAATTGAAATTTCCAAAAAGATTATTCTGATAATGTTTATAAATTAACAAACCCACATTCAAACCAATATTCATATCGAAATATTGTTTTTTAAAATCAGTTACATCCATTTTTCTACTTACGATATATCTATATTGGGCCAATCTGTATACGGGATTCAACCAATATGATGTGCTTCTTGGTAGCAAGTGGCTCCTGACCTGCTCCATGTTTCCCGAGATTCAATATTAGATAGAACGCGAGGCTGGTTATTTTTGTGGTGTCGCTGATGTCGTACCCAGATTGACTGTTCAGCGCTGGTAACAAGGATTCCATTGCTGCGTAAAAAATCATTGGGATCCGTGGGTCACCTTGCTTGACCCCACGCTGGCGGCATATTTCTGCAGATGCATGATTCATTTCTAGTGAGGTCCGTACATTCGTGTATGCATCCTGAACAATCCCCACCAATTGTTCAGGAAGTGGCTTTATACGCAGTGCTGGGAATAGTACCTGTTGGGTATCTTGTCGCCTTTGGACACATCCATCACCGTCGTAACCAGGCCTTGGTGGGCTTTGACGTGCCGGTGCACTTCATTCAACAAATATACGTTGTTAAAGCACCCTGCCTCATTTACGAAGCCTTTCTGGTGGGGTGAGAACTCGATCCACTTTCTAATCTTTTAATCTAAGATACCAAAGTATACTATACTCAGTATCGAGGATATTGTGATCGGACGGAAGTTCTACGCTAACATACCTTCTTCCTCCCTTGGGGATAAGCGTGGTTCGGATCTTCCTCTACCCTGATGGTATCTTGCCACTAACCATTAATGTATTGAAGAGGAGGTGGAGAACTTCAATTGCAGCTGACTTGCTGATATCCATTCGGCGGAGTCCATCTGGACAAGCCGTTGTGGATTGGTTTATCGTTCTGATTCGTTCCTTGATTTCCCCCACACTAATATCGGCGAGGACCAGCCTCACTTCGATATAGTTCCCAACGAGACGGCCCAAAAACTAGGTGCCATTTTATTACTCTAGAGACCGTGTAAAAAGTATGGGGAACGACGTAACTAAGAATTTTGGACCACTGCCGTCAATTTCTGGTGGCCCGATTTTCCGCCATAATTAAATAAACATTGCATCTGGAAACGTCATTTTGTATAAAATTATTACTGACGGCATACTGTTTATATTAACAGTAGTAGTTAAAAATTAAATTTAAACTTATTGCCGTCAAAAAAAAATGGCACCGGAAGTCAGGAAAAATTTTGAAAATTTGAAAGTTGAGTATCCATTTTAGTATCAAATCATTATTGACGGCAATAGCATAATTTATTATACTTTGTGATGTTATTTCGTGTTTTATTAATGCCGTCAAAATTTACTGGCACCGGGGTTGAAAAAAGGGGGTGGCAACCCCTTACGTTGAATAGGGTTTTAGTATTATTTCATTACAAAATTTTTTTTAATATTATTAAACTACTTGAGAATACAATATTATAAATTATTGTGCCGTCAATTCTTAATGGCACCGACGGCTATTAAAAATAAAAAAAGTTTATAGCGTACAAGACGTGATACGCCGTCAAAAATATTTTTATGGCACTTGAAATATTCAAAAGAAAAGTTATAAAAAACAGAAACCACATGTTTAGGATAGAAATTAAACTATTTTTTAATAATTAACAGTATCGAAAAAAAAAAAAAAATTTTGATGTTTTTGAAAAAAAAAGAAACCTATAAATGGATTTATGTGTAGAAAAAGTTTTAAAAATTCTTCTCTCCATGTAGAGATTTGAAAAATATGTTGAGAGTGCTAGAGGGTCTCAAATAAAAGGGGGAATGATGAAAAGAGAGAGAGAGAGAGAGAGAGAGAGAGAGAGAGAGAGAGAGAGAGGGAGAGGGAGAGAGGGAGAGAGGGAGAGGGAGGGAGAGAGAGGGAGAAGGCAGCTGTCCGAGTGGCCGCAGTACACCGTAGTACCACGCTTGCTGCCAGTTGCTACGCACATCTTTAGTTAGGGAGGTTCAGATACATTAGCCTGACGCTAAAATGGAGTCCGACAACGAAAGTATTGTGGTAGATGATGAAGTTGATGTCGATAAAGTTTGTTTCATAAGTTTAAGTCTGCAGATTAAAAATGAAAAAAAAAAAATTATAAAAAAAATTATTTTTGTTAGAATTAGTTTATTTATAAATAATAGCACCCCTCAGTAGGTGTTCAGATTCCTAGATTCTCAATCCACGCAATTTCTTTAACTAATTTACTTAGAAAAATGCCGTCTTCCTGACTTTTTCGTTTTTTCCGAATTTTTTAGTCTAATATTTTAGGCTGCAAGCATCAAAGGCGGCCGTCCACCCCCTTTTCTCAACTCCCGGGCCACCAAATTTTGACGGCGATGATAAAAAATCAAATAACATGATAAAATAAAATAAATTTTAAATAAACTGCCGTCAATAATAATTTGATACAAAAATAGTACCTCTACTAGACGTAAATAAACAATTTTTCTGACTTCGTTTACTTTTTTTTTTGACGGCACCAACTTTAAATCGTTTTTTTATTGATTTTGATTTGAAATATAATTTTTTTGTAAGTGCCAAACACTATGCAAAAATTCTGCACCCAGGGTGCCCGAGGTTGGGGTGACCACCCTTTTTTCAACCCCGGTGCCAGTAAATTTTGACGGCATTAATAAAACACGAAATAACATCAAAAAGTATAATAAATTATGCTATTTCCGTCAATAATGATTTGATACTAAAATGGATACTCAACTTTCAAATTTTCAAAATTTTTCCTGACTTCCGGTGCCATTTTTTTTTGACGGCAATAAGTTTAAATGTAATTTTTAACTACTACTGTTAATATAAACAGTATGCCGTCAGTAATAATTTTATACAAAATGACGTTTCCAGATGCAATGTTTATTTAATTATGGCGGAAAATCGGGCCACCAGAAATTGACGGCAGTGGTCCAAAAGTCTTAGTTACGTCGTTCCCCATACTTTTTACACGGTCTCTAGAGTAATAAAATGGCACCTAGTTTTTGGGCCGTCTCGTTGGGAACTAATATGTGAGTCGTCTGCGCCAAGGATTGGCAGTCTTGTTTCGAGTTTTCGGCCCCATAGGTTTGTATATTAATTTTGCCGTTCGAATTTGGGCATTTGATGTCCGGGCTGTCTACCCAGTCCACATCGTTGCGGACGTGCCGTGCCATCGCCGGGGGTTGCCCATATCGCTCCGTCCCCCGGCTTTTGGGCTTTATGCTCTGGCAAGTTCCTCCGGCCTGATAATCACCGCAATATAAAAGAATTCTAGGAGGCCTTCGCTTCATTTGATCAACATTCAATCAATCAATCAAATATACATTATCGTCTAAGTAAATAAAACTTATAGACAAAGTCTTAAACATTATTCTTGATAATGAAAATAATCTTACAGGGAAAATCTTTTGAAACATGTGAATAAATTCATTACAAACATTGATAATAATGAACTGAAAACTTTTCAACATTATATTGTTTCTTTTGATTTTCACTTCATTATTTGATTGGGACTAGAATCATATTTTGAATATCTTATGATTTTAAAAACTGATAAAACGTCTCTGTTTCAGATCAAGTACAAGTCAATGACGCCACAATCGTGAAAAGTGAAGTTTTTGTATACAATTTAGGTACAATGTTCTACATTGACAAAGTTTTGTTCACGAGTACGAATATTCTCCCAAACACTGGCGGACAACTTGATAAAACCACAGCAAACTACTTCACGACGCAATCGAATGTAGAAAAGGTGCCAGAAGAATTGGTTGAAGAAACAGGGACGCTACCAGATGTTTTATTGGCCGATAGCACCAGCATCGATAATGATACAGAAGTCGTCACGTTATCAGCAAGGAACAACACAATCAAATAAATCTCCTTTGCAGTGACAATTTTGGACAGTTCAAAAATGACAGTTCCATTATTTTCAAATGATATGTTGTCCAACTTAGGAAGACCAAAATAAAATCAATATAATTGAAATTTTTGGTTCTAACTAGATATGATCCAACTCGAAATTTGACATATGTATTCTGTATAACTAATCAACAGAGGATAGTGGTAGACAAAATTATTCGACAAATAATAGACTTTTTGCTTCCTGATATACGGGCATTTTCAGTTGGAAATCGATATTCTGCAATTTTCATATTATAAGTGATACATCAATGAAAATTATTGTAGCTGTCATTATTTCAAGCATACATTGATGAAAAATACCCCCTTTCCTATGAACCATTCAATAAAGTACTTCCAGTAATCGTTGCATATTTTAGAAATCTGGAGAAAATTAAGTCCATTCACTATCTTCGTAACCAATATTTCATGAAAAATTGATATGAAGCTCAAAGCACAAACTGATAAAACTACATTGATCAATAGTCATATCTTTAATGGTAAGGCTTATACGTTAAGTAGATTTAAATTGTGTGAGACAGCCGGAGAGTAATGAAAAAATTGAAAATATCTGAAAAAAGATCTTCATACAGGTAGTATAATGTTAAAATAAGAATATTTTACTATGTATATATATGGTAATATTGAATTATTTATGTATTTAAAGTATAAATAAATATTAGCAACAATGACTGATGAATGTTGAAAAAACAATTTGCAGATATTCGAATATTTTGTGAATTGATTTATATTTCTATAAAAAAATATGTCTGTTAAACTAGTAAATAGTTGTATGCTGTGAGTAATGATGAAGTTCAGCCAAGAATTGTAGCATAAAAGGTTTGTTCTGGTTTGTTCTGTTTCGGATCGTCAAAAATCAGTTGGTAGTCTGACTATTTGAAACAGCCCGAACCAAAACAGTCCTATTAAGTGTTTGTATTTAGATATATTGATACCAACACTTTCTAACATGTCCATCTTATAACCATTATGTTTACTAAATCGATTTTAAATTTTCTAAGATAGACATTGTCTCCTAATGTGTTTGATATTATACAAAATATAGTTAAAAATGTATTATGCACGTTCCAATAAAAAACAATTTCAAATCATTACTACACTATTCCAAATCTTGTTTCAAACCAGAATGATTTGAGAAATTGATACTGGTGAACCATCTGAGTGTGTCATTTTTTGGTTTCAATATCAGATGGACAATAAGTCCTGTGAAGAGTAATAACCATTAACAACCATTTCCAGAATTTCATGGTAAAAATTAATAATCATTGTACAAATATTTGATAAATGAAGGATTGATCTTCATTTGAGGGTTGCAAGTTATGTTGTATTTTAAATGTGTCCAAGAATATCTTATTGTTAATAAATCAATTAAATTTCATGTGTATGGCTTCTTTTAAAATAACAGAGAACCCGCAATGGCCTACAAAAAAAAATGGTACCAAAAACCATATGCATGTTTCATTTTTTCGAATTTTTTATCTTTAGTGGCGCAGACTTTTTGGCTGTCACTGAATAAATGATGAAATAATCGATAAAAAATTCTCGTTTAAAATCGCAAGGTGTAAATCATGTCTCAAATAATCCAGCAAGAACACAAATGAAACAACGACTACCTTCGATGCAAAATTCATATTTATTCGCTCCAGACGTGATATAAAATAGTAGTTTGTACAACAAAAGTGGGTATGGTGGCCATAACGCACGAGGACGAAGTTTGAGCATGAGGCGAGTGCTCAAACATCAGAGGGTGATGTGGCCAATATCCATTCGAAATATAGAGGTAATTTTTTCTTCGACGAGGTAAATATTCCAAAACTCTCTTTCAAGTATCATACTGATAATCAGTTTCAAATATAGTGTATTCGTTCGATATTTATGAAAAACAAGAATCTTTAATAAATTCAATATTGAACAATACAAATTGAATTAGTAATGTCAAATCAAAAAAAGTTAAATAGAATTAGGTTTTGGTTAGATTCGAATCAACGGCTATAGAGTGGACTGTATCAGGAGGGCCTCAACTATCGATATGCTATTTGGACAGTACGATTTTTGTTAATAATTATTGCTGGGAAGAAAAAAAAATCGATTGACAATTCAAACTAGATTCAATAAACTAGAAAATATTTCAGATCTAACAACATTTATATATGATTGAATGAAACAACTTGGATTTCGTAAGTATATAGTCCAGCAGCCACCGCCTGATTTTTCGAATGATTAATAACAGGCTGAATCTCCGTGAGTAGGTTCGGTTCGACGAGACGCCCAAGTTTTCCCTCTGTGAAAATTCTCGTTAGAGGTAGCTAACGTAGTGCGCAGGTGTGAAAAAAGTGTTACCGAGGTATCGACAACTTCCAAGCGTAGGACTAGGAAAACGTGCCACTAAATTTGTAGGACTATGTGGCCATTTCGTTATACAAGTATTTACTAAGCTGCATAAAAAAAAACAGCTGGTTATTGATAATTTTTATGACCTCGTTTTTTCGACATATTCGGAGTGGAGGACGCTCCAGTCAAACCATCCATTTTGTAGGACAATTGTTTTTCCGAGTGTATTATCCAATTATATCTCAATATGTGAATAAAAAACTCACTATTAGTAATTTCGACACCCCGCCGAATCGACATGTTTCACACCTGCGCACTACGTTAGCTACCTCTAACGAGAATTTTCACAGAGGGAAAACTTGGGCGTCTCGTCGAACCGAACCTACTCACGGAGATTCAGCCTGTTATTAATCATTCGAAAAATCAGGCGGTGGCTGCTGGACTAATAGGCACAGTAAAGGATAACATAGGTAGACAGATTAGAATTGTGAAGTTTCTACAAGTTTGACCCTGGTATCCAAGTATTTTGTTTCCTCTGATTGGTGGAATTCATATATCCTACCTTTTGTGGGTATGAAACCATAATGATTCAATTGACTGGAATCGAATTTAAGGGTGGAAGTAAAGAAAAACTCGTTGAAATTTATGTATGAGATATAGACAAAAATGCATGTCATATTTCATAATTTTTCCATCGTGTATGGGGAACGTCAAGTATCCTTTTTTTTGGAATATCGAAAACTCAGTGTTGTTTGCAAATACAAAGTTCACCCATATTTGCAACTGGAGTCATTCACCCTTTTTCTCAATAAACCTAACGATAAAACCTCTCTATTATATTATTTGTAATACTCACAAAAATTCCATAAATTAATACTGTATTTATTGTTCACAACTTGTTTGTAAACATTGAACAACATATTCTCTTATAAATATGGAATGAAGTCGAGGTTAGTAGAAGATATTGTTTGAACCTGTCAGATAGACTAAACTCATCTGAAACATCTGTTTCAATTCCCTGAAGTTATTGATTTTGACAAACAAGACTTCCAAACATTTTGAAGAAAAAATCTTATGTAAGATTCAGCAACACGCCATAGGAATTCAATTCCTCTGTAGAAAACTTTTGGACCAACAACTCGATGAACATTTTCAGAATATTTTCTCAAATCATAGCCATATAAAGAATTTTTATAACAGTTGCATTATACAAGTTCCTCCATGATATTACACCTCTGTCGCTTATTTCCACCAGCTTATCGACCGCAAGAGCTTGGTTTATCAGATATGCTCAGTTGCGTCCTTGAAATATTAAATGATTTATTTTATATTTTTCACTGAGATTTTCATACATGTTTTGAATTGGCGCATTTTCTCTTGATTTTTCAATTTTATTTTTTTCATATTCTCCTTTTATCAAATTCTATTAAGTCGGCCCAGAAAGCTGGTTCTTGTGCCGGCAAGAGTGCGGAAGCACTCTGGGGCGTCTTACTGATTTTTACGGTAGCGCATTTGCCATTTTGACTGTAGGGGAACACAGAAATACCCAAAGTGCTACCGGGTCGGTTGGTGTATTCCAGGCGCGCACACGAGGGGGGTAATGGGGGTAATCACCCTCCCACCATTGTTTCAATTGACAATGAGATTCACAAAATGAATAATAATTCATTCACCGCGTAACTATCTGAATCTAATATATTTCATCCCAAAAAAAATTTCGCATGCGGCGCCTTTCTATTTTTCTATTTTCTGTCTCTCGCGACACGAATCCCCCCTCATAGAACAAAGCTGTACCTTTGTTTTTGTCCCGCGTCTCTTTTGTGTTCTCCAAGATAAAATTTACATAACGGCATTGCCAAGGCATCTTTCAGAAGTTTGTGTTTGGAAAATTTTTGTATAAATATAAAAGAGAGAGAAATAAAAGAGTATTTCTCATTGGGGCCAATAATTTCAACGATACAAACATTGCTGATCACTTTCTATTTGACCGAAACACGTCCATTCGACAAAACATAAAATTATCTCTTCATCGACAAAACAGTATGGCGTCGTAGGAGTCAATTTTCTGTATTATTTTTGTTCTGCCATCCTCTTGGAAAGAAAGATTCAGAACTCAACAATCAAGAAATATACCAATGAAGAAATTCTGCACGCATTCGTTTAAAAATCATTTATTTTCAACATGAAAAAGTTTACAGAATCCAAAAAATAACCATTTTATAGTGAAGCGAACAACTATAATATCACTGACCCAATCGAGATTGTGCAACATCACTCAAGGGGTTCTTGTGATCTTGAGGCATTGGTCTCGATTCATAAGTACATATTGTCACACCATGGTGATGACTCTCAGTGAATTCACCTTTCAGGCCAATATAATATATTTTCGTGGTTTCCGATCCAAAGTTGGAAGGAAAATGCAGAGTCAAGTGGTGCACATTGTTAAAGGTAACTACCCTGTGGAAGAGATATTTAAAATATTACAGAGAAGAATAAGAAAATCGTATTTGTTAATGATGCCAGAAGTCTGTAATGCGGTAGTAAATAAAAATTGAAGAGCAATTCCAGCCTCCGAATTACTCAATTCTGATCGATTTCAAAATTTCAAACCAACCAGCAATAAGTTTGTCATCACTTTTGATGCTCTTGTTAACTATGTGTAAATGTAATGCATTTCATACAGCGTGACCCCTGATGCAGTTTTAGGACAAAACACGTGGCTGGAGATCTTCTCAATCACGGTTATAACTGAAGTTTCAGGGTCAACCAGAAGGTGATGTCCCCTTTCGGAGGTGACCGCTATCGTACTAGATTATAGATTGTCTCTTGTGGGACTTACAATACGAAATGTATATCGTTCACCAGATCAAGAGTGCCACTGAGGCGACCAATGGTAACTCAAACAATTTTTACTTTTGTGGGGCAAAGATGAACTTTACAACCAGAATTTTTTTGCCGTTATACTGTCAGACTTTGAACCCATATTCACACAATGTGCATTACAGTATTTTTTAAAAAAAAATAATATTATCAGAGAGTAGTTTATTAGTCTAATTTTATTCCTCGTGAAAACTGGTGTTTTGCAGAATACCTGCACATGAGTTGTCGGAATTTCAAATTTCCGAACAGTGTACAGGGGAAAACGAAAAATAGAATTTTGACAACTCCTTCAAATGAACTTTTTGATTGTCAGACATGAGATGTGGTTTATACCTGATCAAAATCACTGTTCGGAAATATGAAATTCTGACAACTCATGTGCAAGTATTCTGCAATACACGAATTTTCATGAGGTATAAAATTTTCCTCAAAATTTTCCGACAAATCGATAATAAAAAAAATTCCATATGGTGGAATTTTTTTATCCCACTGTATATAGTCTCGACGACATTTTGCTAGGCAAGCCATCATAGGCTTATTCGTCTATTTATGAAACCCTATAAAAAGCATGTTTCATCAGGTGAACAGATGAGTGAAGGTCGACCTCTGTTCCGTATCTTGGACTATAAAAGAGCGAGGTATGTTTCACTTCTGTGAAATTTGTGCACTACATCAGATTTTCTATTAGATTTCAGAATTACATCAAGGATTTCAGGTGAGATTTATGAATATCAACATGAATTTCCAAGATTTCTAGTGAATTTTGTAGACCAGATTTCCGAAGTGGAACACCCTTCATAAAAGAGATCACATTTACCTGAATAATTTGATAATGTTTTATCGGTTTCAAAAGAAAGGGAGAAAGAATAATTTTGCCAAATAACACCTACTGGATGAACTAGTAAAAAATGTTGAATTTTCTTCTTACTTTGTACTATATTCCGCAAGTCCAGTGAGATCTTTAACTAAATCAAACTCTTGATCTGCCACAGCACTTACATCATCGAAAGTCATTGATGGTCTATTTTTGAATCTGAAATTTTAATGATTATTGAATGTGTACGCGATTCACACCTCAAGTATAATCAATATATATCCTGGTAGGTAAATATTCTGACATTAGTTGTGGGCAAAGTCAGTTTTTTGTTAGGTATCCAATATATCCATAACTAACTGATGTTTCTTCATTGACTTGAACAGGTTTGTTTTTCCAAATATAAGAATTTTTTCCTCAATTTGAGACAATCATTGAGAAATCAAAATTTGAATTGTTTAAAGGGTCTTGAGTATGCATTCACCTCTAGACAAAGGAATATGCGCCAAGGCAAAACAATGCAATTTGCATATCCTAAAGAGGTACTGAAATATCAACTTTCAAATAACTTTGAAAGCTGGAAAATTATATAAATATCCAAACAATGCACAGGATAGATATTTTCTCTTGAAAATCAATTAGTACTTCACCTACAGCCTCATCTTGGATGGATGGCTTTCAGAATCTTCACCAATAACTTTGATACCTTTGAGTTTAACATTTCCTGTGAAGGGTATGTTGAACAGTAATTCCTCGTCAGCGTCTGATTCCACAAACTATTGAAAATAAAACATTTATATGTGTATGTAATCAGTAAGCATATAAAGACCTGAGCTGAGACAAACTGAAGATTCAAATTCAAATATTTCTATCTCCATAGAATAAAATGAAAACCTTCAAAAATATTTGTCATTATGGCCCTTGCTCATCATTCTCCTTTCAGATATTTTTGGGCTCAGGTTGTCTCACAGCTAGGTAACAGTCATAGCCACTTACAACATCGAAGTCCAGACGATCTTCCCATGGTTTGAACACAGTTTTACCAGAGCCTTCAATAGATTCGTTCAAGCACTCCAAATTATTTTTATCAATTTTACTGTACAAACTATATTGAATTCCCATTTCATTGGTATCTTCATGGTGGTGATCTTTGTCCCCACAACATTTACCATGCGGTGCCATTTAGCTATTCGTAAACAAAATTTAATAATAACAAAAACTAGAGAAGGCAACAATGCAACAATCTGAACACAGGTAAATATTCAAATACAACAATGTGAACAATGACAATTAAAATAATAAACAACTGTACGTCACCATCATAAAAAGTCCACTGTCATCAGTCACTTGTCACCTTGTCCTTGTCAACACCACAGAATACAACAATCAACAGAAAACAAACTCGACTACATCGCCTTTGTTCTCCATTCGTGATTTCAGGGACCTTGAAGCGCCGATTCGGTTTAACTCGAGTGTCGGCTTCGCCTACTACTACTACTAAATAGTGAATAGGCGGTACAATAGGAGGATAGGTAAAAAATGGGATAGTACAGAAATATCTTATTCGGGAAAAGAAATGTATAACAAGTGATAGTAACTTTTATTTCAACGAGAGAAAATATACACAATATAACTTAAGAGAAATCTGAATGTCAAACAGAAGGACACACAACTGAAAGGCCAAAAGGTGTCCTACCAACTGTGATAATCAAAAATTTCGAATCATTTCAATAACGCAGATCTAAATGTTCGAATCAGATTCATCTGATGCGAAATAACTATGAAATAGGGTATTATGGCCATGCTAGAAGAAACTTGATTCAATATTGAATGGAACTGGTGGAATTGGTCGATACTAATTGATGCAAATTCATGAGAACGTAATCAAGAAACACGTGATTGTGTGATTTTCACTAAACAATTCACAAAACTGCTACACGTGTTTCAATATACAATATTCTCTTTGGGTAAGTTTGCATGCTCCTACGCCTGAAGAAGCTTTTTTATAGTGACACCCTTGTGGCGGATATGTGATCTGTTTGCTGAAAGATCACACAATGAAGGGTTTTTTATTATTGAATATTGTGAATAGTGCCATATCATTTCAAAGTGAATGTACCGCCCCTTGTTTAGGAATTTAGGGAGTTAGAGAGTGGAAGCGGATATGTTGGTGATGGCTTTATTGTTTTCTATATCCATTGATTCTCTACTAGATTACCGCAATAACAAACAAATTTTAATGAATGCTCTTACCAAATGAATCAAGTTATGTTGTTTACTGATGGTATGAATATTTCATAGGTCATTTTCTGCCCCAATTTGTTTGTATATTCATACTGTGCTGATACTCTATTCGCAACATATTGTTTTGAATTCAATTATTTGGTAGATATATTGATGGTTTCAGGTTCTGACCTCCAGACTAGAGCTTCAGCTAATCGCCACTGCTTTCTACTTGAAGTGCTAATGATTTCATTGACGTGATAGCTCCTGATACCACCTGGTCTGAGGAGAAAATGATTATGCGTGATTGCTTCTGGTTCATACGGGTCGACAGATATATGTATATTCTCATTCAGCAACATATGCTTGGAACGTCTCCTTTGAATATACCTCTCATGTGCAGTGCAGCAGGGAGATTGAATTATCAGCAAACTCCTTTCGAACCCAACTCATTCAAAATTATCGTTTGACCCAAGGATTGTACCCATTCGATCTGTATACGTTCCGCCCCAACTCCAACGAAATTCGTGCTATTATCAGGGGGTATGGGTTGACATTTTCTTGCATTTTCTCATTTAACATGCTTGGCAGAAATTAACACATTTCTTCATGGCTGCACGAACATGTAGAATTCAATATTTAACCCTCAGATTATTATTGAGTTCTGCTTCGATTCCAACATGACCCACTTGTTGGTGATAGTGATGGATCCAATATTGCGGGATTTCTGGAATTTTGTAGTTCAAATCGTTTCCATCTATCTCGGGAAATCTGCCTTTGGGACGAATGATACCGTCATTTTCTGAAAATTACTTGTTTTTTAAATACGACTATTTTCGTTTTCGCCTTTCCTTATTTCTACATCGAAACAGTAACGCACATCATATATGCTTCTTCTAACAAGTGGTCGCATGAATTAGCCTGTTCAGTTTGGAAAATCTCATGATGTCAGGTAAGTCCAGAATTTTAATTCTTGTACGACCATTGACCGAAAATATCTCATGATCATCTTTATCATTCGTACGTTTGGGATCTGTTTGGGATGGAACACAATGCCACTGCTACAAATCAGTACTTTCATGAGCAGAGCTGTCAGAAAAAAGTATCTTAGTTACTTTAGGGTAACTTAGTTACTTCAAAGTATCTAAGATACAGTATCTTAGTTACTTTTTTGTTTTGGTAAAAAGTAATTAGTATCTTGATTACTTTTTAAAAGGAACTATATCTTGTAACTTTAAAAAGTATCTTAGATACTGAAGAGTATCTTAGATACTGAAATTGTCGATAATTCTGGGGTCACAGCTGTTTAAACATACATAATTTCGTTTTTGAATTTCCACAGAAACATGAATAAAAAATACATAATACAAAATGGTCTTTCGGGAACTGCATCCATCGATTGTGGAAAAACTATAACCAGCAAAAATTTGAAAATAAGGCAACTTACTGATGTGGGTGGGGGACATACGACTAAAATATTTTCAACATAGTGGCACTTCCGGTTATACTGAAAATAGCTGTCAACTTTGTTATTTTAAATGGAACACCCTGTATATTATTACATTTTTCAAATTTATGAATAATTCCAGTAATTCCAGATATTTTTTGTATAAGGTAGTATATATAGGTCTATGTTCAATTCTTTTTCAGGTATTGATGATTCGACTCCTTTGTGGGCGTAAACTCTACGTTAATAAACCAACTTCCCTGGCGCAATTAAAACAAATTATTCGCCACGAAACGGAACCATCACGAAGCCTACCTGTCAATCGGTCATCAGAAATTTTAGTCTTTGATTGAATGAATGTCGCTAAAAATAATGTCGTTTGGACGACATTATTTTTAACAAATAAATTCCCAAAGAGTGTATTTTAATATTTAATGAAAAAATCGATAAACGGTTTACTTTATTTTTCATCGATTTTTGGAATATAAAATTTCTTTTGAGACACCTTGTACAAATTACAAAGTAACTGAAAAAGTATCTTATTAAGTATCTTAAAAAGTAACTTAAGATAAGTATTTAAGTTCCTTTTTTCAAAGAGTAACTCGATACCGAAAGTATCTTTTGACGAAGAAGAGTAACTTATCTAGTAACTAGATACTTTTCCAAAGTATCTTTGACAGCTCTGTTCATGAGTTTCCCCGACTCAACAATTAACAACCATAAAGAATTTCGTGGATTCTGACCGTATTGTTTTCAAGAACAACCATAGAATCCGTCCAGTATAATAACTTTCTTCAATTTTGTACTCTATTCCGATTCATATCGTTCTGGATGAGCTGCTTGATAGTAGCTTGAAATTCTTATTTTGGAATAGTTTGTTTGTTGATAGGGACAATATCGAATTTGTCAGTAACCAAAGTGGTATAGATTTCATCATCATAGGATATCCGTGTCCTGTAAATTAACTTTCTCCACAAAAGGCAAATTAGGAAAATAACAGCTATTGACCTTCATTAGTGACAACTCTTGGAGATTTCGTTACCATTTCTGCTGTGCCATTGAAAAAAGATCCCTAAGCAAGAGAGGTTCTACAGGTCACAATGCTCAGAAGAGCACCGACCGTGAGAATATCTATAGAAAAGAGACAAGTCTCCCACCCTTATACTATACTAGAAAGAATTTCTTGGAAACTCAACGGGTATGTGGAATGATCAGTTTGATGAGACCAAGATGATCCGAGGGCCCTCTGTAAATTCTATGAATCAATTCTCATAGTGTTTTCTTGATCAGCTCAAAGACAATCTGTTTGAAAACGTGGACTGCTCTGTAATTACTGACCATTTATTCAAATACAGCCTTACCATGTACGTGAATTATCCCCTTCGCACGTCGAATAGCAGCCTCCTCAGTAGAACAGGAGTCCAAATAATTATCAACATAGTGTTGTTGCTTCATAGCGCGGATTAGACCAGGTAACGTGTATTGTCGACTGCGGCAGAAAGAAACTAATGGATGGGGCGAAGAAGAAAATGCTACGGCACTAATAGTGGCTTTGAGAGGGCCAGCTTTGGGTATATTACAAACGATACCCATAGAACAGCAGAAGCAATATCAGGACCTGATTTCTGCACTGGAGTTGAGGTATGGCGACCAACACCGAGAACAGCTGTAACGGGCCCAAATGAAGACTCGCACACAAAAATCAGGTGAGAGTCTGCAAGAATCTGAGGCAGATGTTCGACGCCTATTCCAGCTGGCATATCCAGAAGCACTCGGAGATTTCTAGGAGCAGTTAGCTGTGCAGATATTTATACACGGACTGTGAGACCCAGAAATACAAAGAACTTTACGATTGACGAGTTTCAAGAGAAGTAACGATGCTTTGGCTCGCTCTTTGGAAGTGGAGGCGGCCTTCAACAGGTCGAGGCCGAAAGTGCGTGCAGTTTCAATAGAAAAACCGGAACAACGATTTGGCACAGGAAATAGTTCAGTTGAGAAGGTTCTGGAGGAGATCAAATCGTTGATAAGTGGAATGAGCACCCAGAAGAGAACGTGCTACCGATGTGAAAAACCAGGACATCTCATAAAAGACTGTTGGGTGAAGATACCGCAGATGATTTGCTATAGATGTAGGAACCCGGGACATTTTATAAAAGACTGCAGGGAGAGAATGCCACATAGGAAATGTTACAGATGTGGAAGATCAGGGCATTTCATGAAAGAATGCAAGGTGAGAATGCAATCCATCTCACCTGCAAGGACGCCGCCAAATTCGCAATCACCTGCGAGGTTAAGGTCAGCGAGGGTCATCTGTGTTAACAGCTAAAAAGAACATCTGAGAGCCTCACCATTCCAGGAAAATTGAATAAAATTGATGTAATATGCACCATAGACACCGGTGCTGCAGTTTCCTTGGTACGCACCGACATCCTTCGGCCTGGAAACGTGAAGCCTATTCCATCTAACGTCTTGCTTCGGACAGTCACTGGTGAAAACGCACCTATTCGAGGAGAGGCTGAAATTACGTTGATTTTTGGGCGACTCACTATCACAGGTACAGTCTACGTCCCAGATATAGAAGATTAATTCATACTCGGAATGGACTTGATCAGTGACCATGGAATTTCATTCGAGAATGAGCAAAAGATTATAAGGTTCGGAAGAGAAGAATTTGTCCTTACAACTCCAGCAGAAAGGGAAATGACTGTGAAACTGCGATTACCGGAAACTGCGAGAATCCCTGCACTATCGAAGGAAGTAGCTCGTGTCACAGAGAATAATGTCCCTGAATGCAGCGTCCAGCCATCGGATTTTGGACAAGCCCGGATGAATATAGAAAAAGCCATCCCTGTGAGAGCCGCTAGGTGTCGTAATAGAAATAAACATGACATCTCCGAGTTGAAAACAACTGGAAGGGCTGACTTGGTCAAACAAGAAGTCAACAGTGGCCGAGTCAACTTGATTCAACAACCATCAAGGAGAGTTCGTTCCCTAAGCGACAAGAGATGCTAGAGCGCATTGACAGGAGGAAGGCGCGGCACTATCGGAAGGCAAATGCTGGCGGATTTCAAGAAGAAGATCGAGTGTGGCTGTATAACCCCCGTCGTAGGATGAATGATGTATTGTAGTGTTCAACGTAAGCCTAGAACAAAAATGAAAGTCGTATACCCAAAGAGACTAAAATGTTACAATGGGCATAACGAGATGTTATTTGACCGGGACGATCAAAATTGAGAGGGGGCTAATGTTACGTCCTAGCGCCGGCCCTGACGAAATCGTAAACGCAAGGCGAGGGATCGCGTCGTAGCGAACGTTATTTTCCAGGAACCCGTTGATTGCTGCCTGGAGAATTCGAGACATGTCATAGGGGCTTCTCTCGAGGATTCTCGATAGGTACGCAGGTATATAATACGGAAGTGACTTCGTCGCGGGCAGAGTCAGTTATTTGGGAGAGTTGGTTACGAAAGTTTTCATTCGGAGTTATTTATACGGAAGGTTGTATTCAGAGCTAAGTGGAGCGAGTTTAGTAGAGCTAAGTGGAGAGAGTTTTGTTATTGCTAAGTGCAAGTAGTCGACGTGTAGAATTTTTAGTACAGAGAGGTTTAATACCGAGCATTGGAAAGTTAACGGAGCGATTTAAGTGATTGTGTTGTATTGTATTGTGATAGAGAGTTATAATAAAAGAAGTTTAGTGTTGTTTGGTGTTTTAATCGACGAACCCAGGGATATATCGTAACACACTAATATCATAACCGAAAAAATGGCTGAAAGTTGTAAAAGCCCCAATATATCTATAAAGAAAGGAAGGACGCATTCATATCTAATTATATACTCCGCGATTATTGGCAACTATTGTAACACGAACGAAAATCAAAAAGGAAGTTTCACTGTTGCTTTGTCTTTATCGTTGGAACTCGTGGGGGACAATGTTCATCAAATTTTTTTCGTGATAAAACCTTTAATATAATTCATACAGACTCATCTGACTACAGACCACTTCCTTGATTCTGGTATTAAATCATTTTCTGCAATCGTCTGAGATTGTCACAATCAGATCTATTATCTACAATTTATTGAATGAAAACGATATCTCAATTCCAGTGATTATATACTTATTGTCAACGAAAATGTTTTGTTTCATTGATAATAATAATCTTAGGAATCAGGGGAAACTGAATTCAACTGAGAGAATTGTGTCAAAAATTTTATTTTCAGTGGTATATGTGTAGAATTCATATAGTTTTATAAATAATAAAGTTAGCCGTTACTCCTATACTCAGTAATAATCTGGAACTGGTGCACATGCAATTTTAACGAAATCTTCGTATCTAACCATACTGTTATTGTTCACATTGGCTTCTCTGAAAATTCTGTCCACTTCTTTCTGAGGTAAACATTCGCCCCAGTTCTGAAGCAAATGACGTAAATTTTTAGCAGGAATAACGCCCTTTCCATCGGAATCATTTGCTTTGAACGCTTCAATTACTTCTTGGGGAACGCGTTCCAGCCGTGAATGTATATGCATCACTTCCAAAAAATCGGCAAAAGTCATTTTTCCTCCCTGAAATAAAAAATGTGAGTTTTTAAAACGGACCATCGATGTTTATATAAGCCGCTTGTGACATGGTCAGACATTTAATTGTTTTCATTTGGATATCTAATACATATTCTCCATAGATTAAAGAAAACAGGAGATAGAACATGGTCAACTGCGCACTCTGCCAATTTCCCCTGATATTCCCACTCCTAAGGTCCGCCAATCAAATCGTATATCCCCACCAACGTACCGATTTCAAGGATGTGCACGCTTGTCAAAATTTGTTATTAAGTGTCAATGTCATGTGTTTCGTGAACTTTTTCGCTAAAAAATGTCACGTTGTGTTTTGAAGCGATGCAGATACTACTTCAGTTCAAATTATAAGAAGGATATGAAATATGTTTATCTATTCCAGTAAGTCTGTTATGAGTGCGGTATGGTTTCGATGGGAGTGGCCAGGACACCAGGGCCGTAGTTGTTTCACAGTTGAAGTTGACAATAATTTGTTTTCTTCCATACCCCGATGAAAGAGACCAACGGGATAAATCGCGATGGTAATTCCATATCGTTCGAATATTGCGTTTTGTTTCCACAAGCCATCTCAAATATTGCGATAGATGTGCCTCGTTGGTATATCCCTCTGACGATGTGATCACCATTTGCACAACTGCAGAAAAGATCATGCAATATTATTTGAATAAAAATAATCCTGCATGCAATGTGAAATTCCTTAATATACGAGTATTGAATATGTTGCTGTGTCGTGATTTATTCAAATCACTTCGTGAACATTTCAGGGAACAAACGTTTTCGTCTTCCCATTTCAGTAATTTGATAAAACTTATATATCCCCAATTTATATAAATACTAAAGTACACCATGACAATAAGCCTTGTTTGATAAATCCAAAAGTGTTTGATCGGTGTTTAATAAACTTGTTTTATCCAAAGGTCAATAGCTTTGGAGTTTCAAGTGTCACCATGAATTATGAAATAAACTATATAATCCAATTTTCTGTATATTCTTTACTTTCATTCGTTATATTTTTGAATTCACTGGCAGTAGCATACTAGAGGATTATAACATATAATTATAGAACGCCTAGAAAAATCGTAATGTACCAATGAATCTTCAGTAGATTCGAAAATGAATTTGCAACCTAAGGTGAGTTTTATTTGACTTATATGGAATCTGAAATCCTATTCATTATGAAATTGCACGCCCCTGGTCGTGGGTATATGAACTATTCATTGTGGAAGTGTATGTTCCTGGTTATGGTTATATGAACTATTCAAAGTATATCATCTTCATTTCAATACAAATACGACTTTGGGTGAAATAACTGATATTTTTCCTGAATACTACTCTGTACCGCTCCCCACTCCTAGGCTTCAATTCTGAATATTTGGCAGGCTCAGCGCACATTGATTTGTATATTCATGTTCCATCTCCTGTTTTCTTTAATCTATGATATTCTCTAACTATATTGAGTAAAAGTATTTCTTGTTAGGATACTTTTATATTTCAAGAACTAACAACATCAAAAACGTTTCTGCAACCTCAAGTGAATTTTTGGATTACCCACCAAAAATTTAATTTTAAAATCAATATATCAACTATGAAAAACCAACGGCTTACAAGTTGTTGGCTCGGAAATACTGGTCTATAAGGTCTCTGATCGTTCTGCAAGTGTGCCTGTCCAAATATTGAAAATTAAATCCGGCATTTGTACCACCAGAAGCATATGTGGGGATTGCAGAGTTTTTTCCCAGAATGCAGGAATTTCTCTCGTGAAGAACCCTGCTTTGGCACCTGTCGAATATGATTCAATGCCTTTCGTAGTATTAGCCAGGAGAATAGTTCTTTTCTAACAGGCGTTAGCCCATCAATCTACCTTAAAGGAAATAATGAGACAGACCTGAACGAATTGTGTACTATATTCAGGCCACTTGATATAACCAAGAACTAGGGTGACATTCCAAAAATATCTAGCATCTTGAGACTGAAGGGATCTTTCCCACTAAAAAGGAAAAAAATATATTTTCAGATTGAGAAACTATATAGATATATCGGTGAAAAATGTCTTTTTCAACAGCGAACCGGAAATCAATTCTCGAAGAAACTATAAATATTACGTCATAAAAGGTCCAAATAAGGCGGGCGCTGCGAAACATTCCGTTTGAAAAAACCGATGACCTCATTCTGATTGATGATTTGAGTTTTGGAAGACTTGATGAATAATATTATGGAGGTTGCCGGACAGAATTATGGTCCAACTTTTTTTTTTCGGCCCTTTAATGGGAGTTTTCGATTCCATCGCTGTAGTTGTGAAAAAATATGTTGTATGGAATGCAAAAACCATTGACCGCTATTTCTCGACTGGAATGTTTTTGCAAGATCCTTTCAAACCTGGAACTGAAAGTTGCCAAAATAGCCCGTTGTCAGTTTTATTATAAATCTCCTTCCCAGCGTCACATACCTCCTCTCGAGTTTTGGAGCGGGCCGCGCTTTTCTCAAGTTTTTGTGACTTCAGTTATAGCTGAACTCAATCCTTTATTATAACAGATACATTTTCCATAATTATAAAATAGCAGTGCTTCGAATTTTGTGATAACTTTTTCAAAAGTGAATGAATATCGCTATAATTAAAAAAAAAGGCGAACGAAAAATTATGGTGAACTGGTGAATGAACCAAAAGAAACTATTCAAATGCAGCAAGTTGACGCAAAGACGAAATTCCAGACAAATTTGAGAAGTTGTTTGATCCGAATGCTGATGAAGAACACTTCTCGTGGTATAAAAGTTGCATGGCCAGCTATATCGGCGAAGAAAAAATTCCTTGTCGTCCATGCATAAGAGTGCTGGTAAAAAGAGCTTCATCATCAACACAGGGCGTAGCTGGCCCATCAACTGGCCCGCAAATCAAAAAGAAACAACAGCGATTCGTCGAGTGACTCATGCTGTTCCATTTGTGGTAATACGGCAAAAACCAAAACAAAAAAAAAGTAATCTTTCAACTGAAATTTCAGCAGCTTTGCTGTTTTTTAATACTTCGCGTCGAAAATACTACGAAATTTTCACAAAAATTTGTTATACGAAACACCGGAAGATTCATTTGCAGAAACTTCCAATATCATACATCGTGTTACGGAAATTACGTTTCATAACCAAAATCTTCCAGTAACGAAAGAGTTCGACCAACAACAAACATCACAAAAACAGTTACTGGCTGCTCTTGACAAATTAATGGCGGATATAAAAGACGGTGTTTCGACGTCCGCTTTTGAATTGACATACTTGGCTCAACGCATGACTGTACTCGCTGGAGTAGAGGATGTAGTTCTAATCGTGATCTCAAAGTGATGATGATCGATAAATTTGGTGACAAGGTTTTATTCTCATATCTTACTGAGAGGAAGCAATCTTCTTTGGTTTTCATAGCAGGAAGTTCATTAAGGAAATAATAGCTGAATGTGTACGTCGGCTAGATGTAGCAGAATCGTCATGTGTGCTAAAGAATTACGGAAAGAACTATCCACTACTGAACTTACACCAAAGGACAAGTTGTGTTATGAAATTCTTATAGAAGATGCCGCGAAGAAATGCACATTTACGCCGAAATAGAAGACTTTCATACAAGCCTCATTCAGCAGTCGGAATCTAAAATTGTCAGGCAATACACTCCATGAAGCATTGGCTGTGTTTAGTGATAAGTATCAGTGTAATGAACAGAAAGACACCGCAACATACAGCTCTAGCCGAATTCATTCACCACCTACCTAACTGAATCGCAATATATTCTACACTGTTGAACAATCTTAGACACTGTGACAATGACTTTCAAAGGAACATTAAGTGGTGAAGATTCTATGCACGTTAAAATCATGATAGTTAATCAACAATAGAATGATGAAAAGAATAGAATAGAATAGAATAGAATAGAATAGAATAGAATAGAATAGAATAAAATAGAATAAGAATAGAATAGAATAAGAATAGAATACAGAGTATAGAATAGAATAAGAATAGAATAGAATAGAATAGAAATAATAAAATAAATAGAATAAAATAAAATAGAATCAATCAAATAAAATAAATCAAAATAAAATAAAATAAATAAAATAAATAAAATAAATAGACTCTGGACAAATAAATAAAATAAATAAAAATAAAATAAAATAAAATAAATATAAAATAAAATAAAATAAAATAAAATAAAAAAAAATAAAATAAAATAAAATAAAATAAATATAAAATAAAATAAAATAAAAATAAAATAAAAAATAAAATAAAATAAAATAAATCAAATAGAATCAAATAGAATCAAATAGAATCAAATAGATATATTCCATCAAACAGCAAATAGAATAAAATAAAATAAAATAAAATAAAATAAAATAGAATAGAATAAAATAGAATAAAATAGAATAAAATAGAATAAAATAGAATAG